>JALBCR010000123.1:0-52350 GCA_030710515.1 Abscondita cerata
GTCTTCATGTGAAAATTTTGAGCATTACAGTTGTATAAATTCACCACAAGCCTATTTTTTCAACAGATAAATATGTAAATAATAGCGACATCTTGGGTCTACGTCGCGTTCTGACATGTTTTTGAGCAGTCGGGACGCAGCAGCTGACGGCCGAACGCTGAGACGACACGTCGACGCTGCAGAAAACAGTTGCATTAAAAACACATTGCACGTGTCATCAACTGCCCGCCGTAGCGGCGGTCCGCGAACGCTGGACGTCGCTAGAAATCCACCTTAATTCAGCTGCAAAGTTGATAAGACTTGACCTGTAAGTACTGGAATTGTATGATAATAATGTCTATCATTGCCTCGTAACGCCAATTCGAAAGCTCCACAAAATTTTAAACACATAATTAACCTACGTAGAATGTAAGAATATAACGATGTTTTCCACTTCGTTATATTTAATTTTACGTCGCAAAGAAGCACTGCCTAACTGTTCACGAACACGGATATCCACTAAAACACTAAAATCCATGAACAGTTCATGTGAGATACGGAATAGAATATTCGTGTTTTTTGCCCTTTGCGATGTTTTTGAATCATTTTAATTTTGTTTCTTCATACCGCTCCTCAAGCACCGGAATGTGGCATGAAAATGGATCCATATTAAATACATTCATTTTTAGAGATACGAATTAAGTTCATTGCATTTTTACATATTAATCTACTAATACAAATTCAACAAATTTCAAGTAAATGTACTTTTGTGGAAAAACCGGTCACAAGAAAAGAAATTGTTTTCCTGTTTAAAAAAAGAAACATGGTGAAGCAAATAGTGTATCGAGTTCAAAAGAACGAATTATTTGTTTGCACAATACGTTCATTGATATCGACGAAAATTTTTACTCCGACTCTGGTGCATCACAACAGCTAGGCGCGAGTGGTTCAAACGATTACGTTAATTCCAAAAAGAAGAGCCGAAATTGATTATAATCGGTAACGATGAAGTGTTACGCGCCGTTGGTATCGGAACTATTAACATTGAATCGAACTTAAATGATCGTGTTCAAAATTATAAACTAAGCAAGTGTTTTAAGCAGGACGCGCACTGAATCGGCTCGGCTCGGTCCGCTCGGAACGGCACGGTCGGCAGGTTTTGCTATACATGAATTTAGATGCATCGCCGCGCACGCATCGGCTCGGCAGGTTCAGACAGGTCCGATCGTGTCGGCATCGGCAAAGAATGATAGAAGGTGCAAAAACTGCCGAATGCTCTTACGGTCGTTACGTATTTTTAACTAGTATTTGAGGTAACTTGCAACAATTATTATGTCTGACGAACTTTTAATTGAAAGTGTGCGGGAGTATATTGTATTATACGATCCCCAAAATAGGTACTACCACGATAATGTTCGTAAAGAGAACGCTTGGGATGAGGTTTCAAAAAAAGGAAACTCCGGTAAGTAAAAATAATTTATTTGAGAGCACGCATTTATTTTAAGCTACAATTAAAACTAAAGTTCTTTTGACGCAATAAAAAAAAAGTCGGGGAGCTAGGTTCACAAATGTTAAGATACTATATAAATCTGGTTTAATCTTCATAAACAATTCTTCCTGCATTGATTTTCTCGCGTTGCCATGCCACTTCCTTGATTGGACACAAAATATTGTTTAAACTGTTCCTGATGTTAAAAGCCTCGCTGAAAATTACCACCAATATTAACCAGGTTGTTAAGACCTTCTGGTACATCGTGAGCCTCAAGTTCCCCAGGTTGCCAAGTACAAGAATCATTTCTTAAAAATTGTGCAACGCAGTACAAGCTAAAGTAATTATATCTAGATGATCCGGCGAGATATTAAACTTTTAAAAAATTCGAAATTTTTGCCATAATTCAGCATTTTCGCTTACACGTCTCGCTCTGCAGTGCCGATAATTATAAATTCGGTTTGCTTCATTATTGTTGGTTTGACTTCCTGGGTATGGCCTCATTACATTAGGTAATAAGGAAATGCCTCATCCCCAACAATTACATGAGGCAAAACAACATCCGTTTGGGCAACACTTTATCCTTAGGTAAATTTAATTCATTTCGTATCAGTTTTTTCCAAGCTGAGATGATCGGAATATTCCTCCGTCACTGTTACGACCAAATGCTCCCACATCAACAGAGATAAATCTATACTCTGAATCTACCAGAGCTAGTAGAACGATACTAAACTCCTTTTGTAATTATAGAAAAGTGACCCTGAATTTGGAGGTTTTTCAAATACGATATGTTTACCGTCTATAGCCCCTACACAGTTAGGGTAGTTCCATTTTGTTTGGAATCCTTCCTCTATTTTTGCCATTGCTTCAGCGTCGGAGTGGGCATCACCAAGGGTGCTAGTGTAGCCCATATTTTTCACATGTATCATAGATGATTTCTCGTACCGTTGTTTCCCTAATCTATAACTAAAGCTGATGGTAGAAATGGAATCACCATAGCCTAGAAACCTGCAATTAAGAAAATTTCGTCTTAGAACTAATTTATTATTAAAAATACATGCACGTTGCAGTATATTACTAGAATTACTTATAGCAATTAATCTAAGTTAGCTATACGTAATCTATTTAAAATTAATATTTATTGTTTGTAGCTACAGATTGCAAAAAAGATGGACGTTACTCAGAGATGCTTTTCGAAAAGCCGAGCCAGAAAAACTGTTAGTGGACAGGCACCTAGTGCAAGAAAAAAATGGAAGTATGAAGACGTAATGTCGTTCCTAATTCCTTTCTACTCGGAAAGGGGCAGAGATCAAATCTTGCAGAGAGCCAGCCACAGAGAGAATCTGTTAATAATTTTGATGGCAAATCACCAATATTATCCGACACAGAAAATGATACATATTCCATTCAGCATCTTCCATCCGACAACAATATAATATCACCAGCAACCGGAATCTTGGAGCATCTACTCGAAATCTAACAGACAACCAAATAGTGCAATGGCACAGGTACAAAGCAAAATTATTTTCATGAGAAGCAGGCTTTAAGAGTAAAAAAGAGATCATTTGCAGAAATTTTTGATGCTATGCTGGAAACAGTAACGAACCTTTTCACCTCTACTTCAAATTGAAATAAAGTCAAAAGATATCGAATCTAGTTAGTGAATATGAAATGAAAAATTTGAGATTAACTAAATTCCCAGTACGACTACATGTAATCGCCCAGTGCAACACCAAGTACCCCTCCTCTTTTTTCAAATACTTCATCATCTTCTGTGTGTTGTTCACCTCTTTTAAGTCCCAACCAATCAAAACAGTAATTGTGCAACTCAGTGACAAGTTGATTCACCTTCACCTCGGACAGCAACGCCTATTTCACTTTCAACTTTGAGTCCAGGTCATGAAAACACTAATTTTAACCAAGGAATTTCCTATCGTAATGCACCTGATGGCCTCACAGTTATCGTAATTTCTAATTCTTGGTTGTAGTACTTTAGATATCAATACATGTTATATTATCTTACGATCTAATTTAAGTGGTTATTTTATGTAGTCTAGAATACACTAATTACTTTTGTAACAAGTTAAATAATAAAATTACTTGCTTATTAAATACTATTAAATATTAAAATTACTTGTATATTTTACAGGATAATAAAAGTTATCACATTGATACTTACTTGAGAGTAACAGCTAGTCGCTCTTCAGGTAGAAATCGCTTATGCGATAGTTTGTGTCCTGCTTTTAAAGGGGTAATAGCCGAATAAGTTCATAAAACTTTACATAGACATTCGAAAATACTTGAAAAACTTTTCGGCATCCCCAAGTAAATCGGGAAACAAATGGTAAAACTCTCCAAAGGTTTCTCTTTTAAGGTTAATCTCATAGATCCAAAATCTTGGTTTATGTTTTTCTCCATTTCATCGCAGAATAAAGAATCGAGATATCTTCGTCAGAATCTGACAATCGCTAATATCTTCGTCAGATTCTGATGAAGTAGAACTCATTTTTGTAAAGTTTCACGTCTGTGCTAAACTACTGCTGAAGACAAACTGATTGTGCCGATTAGTGCGCGGCATACACTGCCGATCCGACCATGCCGTTCCGAGCGGACCGTGCCGAGACGATTCAGTGCGCGCCCTGCTTTACATGTTCCTGGTATCGGTAAAAATTCATTTTCTCTCGGAGCCGCTTCAGATAATGGTGCTGACACGATAATGAACAAAAATGAAATTAAAATGTTTAACAACGGTGTTTTTAATGGCATACGGAACAAGGTCAAATAACACACTATACGAAATGCATTTCCGCGTATGTTTTGGTAATGGCAATGAAACATTGCAAGTTCCGTTTACTTCAATCGAAAGATAGCCTACGCTTCGGTCACGTAAATTTTAATTCAATCAACGAATTAGCAAACAGTGAGGCGGTGACAGGGATGATTATCGATGGCAAACAACATTTACGGAATCAAATACGAGGGCAAAATCGTGTGGTGAATTAATTCATTACGACATTGTGAGACCGGAAGTCAGAACACCTCGTATGGTGGCGCAAATTATCTAGCAGTTTTCGCCGACGATTTTAGTGGTATTGTGACGACATGGTACCGCTGAAACAACAATTAGACATAGGCAAGTTGATTCATTAATTATCGATTTTAACCCGGCGTTGCTCGCTACATTAAGAGTTACGCCGTTACTCGCGCGTGAGGTTTCTTTCACGTTTTAGAAATCTCTAGATTTTTAGTATAACCTATCTTCTTATTGGAATACCATTGCGTACAGAAGTCTATTTGACTTTTATTCATAATTTTCAAGTAGACACAAAAATAAAAAGGCATTTTTTATTGCACAAAAACACTATTTGGTTACATAGAACTGGTAATTCAAAATGAATAGGTATTCTTAGATAACTTCAGTTACGAGATTCATAACCTAACATCAAATGAATAATACAAAAACATAAATATATTGAAAAAATCTTTGGTTGAAAAAAACTAGTAACTCAAACCTAAATCTCCATTCTTTGGTTTGGCGAATCGAAAAACACTTCCATAATATGAAACAACGAAAGAGGATAGAAGTGACAATTAACTCCTGTCTCTCTCACTAGTCGTCTTCAGAATCAGTGGGTGCAGCACAGCTAGGGCACGTAAATATGGTGTGTTCGGTGCAGATTGGCCGCGAGCATTTGTGGCATCTTTCTTGGTTGCTCTGTTTTTCTCCTTGGACAGACGTGACAGACTTTGCTTGCACATCTTTATTTTCAACTAGTGGATTTTCGGTTACTCCAGCCAACTTTTTATCGATGTACGCAAAGTCAGCGATAAATTGGTTATCCCTGATCTGTTTATAAGATGCGGTTTCATCAGATGCAGCGCAAGTTCTTTCAGATAAAAAACGCCTCTTCTCAATAAACTGAGCATTATTGACTTTGTGGATAATGTAGCTATTAATTCCAGCAATATTCATCATTGAAAAAACATTGTTAATGGCCACCTGCAGCTTACACGTGCCACAGAATAAAGCGTCTTCATCTCGTCGACAACGTCAACAGCACCCTTAGTAATGTTGTAAAGGTAATTACTTCAGGTTTCATTTGCTCTTCAGTGTCCGGGTCGATGAAGTCGTCGTCATGCATAGTTGACAACAACAAGACGTTCTTGTTTTTTTTGGTACATATGATACCATCACTGAGTTTTCAGAATATATAAACATGCTACTACGAACTCGGCGTTCCTTCACATTTGTCATTTCAAGGGAATTTCCCTTTATTTTTTCTGAGTGTCCCTACGATTGTTGTTAGATGGTTGCTGAGAAGATTTGTAGCCAAAGGAACGAAGTAAAATAATTGTCCATAGTTATGTTTCTTCCTTTATTTAAAATAGGTTCGGCTAATCGCATGACTACAGCAGCAGCTCTGTTGTCGACAACATAAGGCCCCGTCGGTTGCTTTCCACAATACACTTCTAAATTGTGGGTGTAGAATGTTCGCGAGTCCACCAAAGCATAAATTTTCAGCCCGTATTTTGCGGGTTTGTTGGCAATGCATTGCCGAAACTTACACCTTCCGCGAAAAGCCTCGAGCATTTCGTCTATAGTGACGTATTCACCAACGTGGTAGTTGTCCTTACATCGCTGCACAAATCCTTCAAATATTTCTCTGACTTTGCTCAAATTGTCAACATCAATGCGACCATCTCTACTATCAATGTCGTCGAATCTCAGTGCACACAAGAGCTGATAAAACCGTTTACGAGACATTGTTGCCCTAAAACATTCTGGCGCCGTACCATCATCAACCCACATTTCATGTAAATTCAGATGCTGGGCTTTCTTTATGCCGGCTAAATACAGCAGACCTAAGAGGTCATTTAGTTCCTCGAAACTAGTATTTGGGCAGTCTCTTTCACGGGCATAGTTTTTACGAACCGCATGCAGGAACTTGTTTGTATGACACACTATCTCATGAATTACCTCCTCAGGAAAGAATAGTCTCCAACATTCTAAAGGTGAGGCTGCATTGCGAGCTGTAGCTTTGACACCTGGGAGTTGTGTAACTATATTCCGTTGTGGCGTTTTTGTAGATCTTATAGGGATATTTCTCCACCATCTGGTCACTTTGTCTCTTCCAAAACAAACAGGAATACCTGAGAAGTCCTGTGGCACAGTCGATGCATCATCAGATTCTTCGGAATAATTGGATTGTTCTGTGTCGCTGTTTTCATAATTATGCTCGCTTTCAGCATTGCTGTCTGGATCAAGCAGCTGTTCATCAGGGCCCAGTTCTTCTGGAATTATGTTGGACTCTAGTTCTGTGAACGAAAATTTCAACAAATGTTAGCAAGACAGTTATTAGATAATCTAAAATCATAGGAACTGACTTAATTCAAACATAAGATTTCTACCTTTATTGGCTTCCTGTGCGGCTTTCAGTAAAGCCATGTCAACCATCTTCCTACCGCGACTCATGTTAAAATATATATAACACCGATACTCGCGCGATGAAAGAAACTCTTACACTTGATGCGCGTATCTATGTAAATGCACTGAAGTCAGCTACTACGTGTACAATCTTCGAACGCTTGCGGTAGACTGTTGCTGAAAGTCAGTTAGAAGCATACCTGAGAGGACAAAGACCCTCGCCGCTTCTCATGAAAGATATGCCTACTTTACTAAATATGCGAAAGAAACTCTCATATAGCGAGTAACGGCGGGTTAAGGATTACTATGATGGTTGCAATTAAAGGGATGAATGAGATAATGATTAATTACTTTGTGTTTATAGGAAATAATATGTTGTGCAAAAGTCGATTTAATCTGAGAAATGTTGTGTAAATATTTTCTGGAGTGATGAATATACCTAAGATGTTCTTTTAATCTTGTATTGAAATTTCTGAAAGTCCTGCCAATGTAAAATAAATTACAGAACATAATAATTTATAAATACCACCATTGTCCTGATTATGAGGATTCTGCAATGTGGGTCTAAAGATTGAAGATAAGTTAGTCGTCGTAGAAAAGTGATTTTGATGACATACGTGTTTGTAATTTTTAACAGTATAAACGAAATCGGATATGAATGATAGGGAAACATACTTATTGGTTGAGAGATTGTTAGTGAAAGATAAAGTAGTAAATAATTTAAGATTATATTTATATTGAAATTTGTTAAAAAGACTTGTAATAATGGAAGTTGGGAATTTATTGATGTGTGCAATATGGAAAATGATTTCTAATTCTTTATTGAAATTTGATTTATTCAAGGATATTAACCTGCAACGGCTACGGTGACAGATTCGGTCACATAGACTACGCGCCGGTCTGAGATACCGCTACAGAAAATCTTTCCTAAAAGCGATGATAACAATAAAAATTATCGTATATTGATAGAATTTTATTACCAAAGTGTAAAAATAATAATAAAAAACAATTTTGTTCATACCTAAGTACTATTAAAAAAATAAAATTGAATACATAAAAATATTCTTGTACAAAATGTCTACACTAAGTATCAAATTAAAGAGCGTTTTTAAAGATATAGATGATTTTTGCGTTTATTTATCTCCAGCGCCTACACAATTTCCACACAATTTTTTGAGTGTTCCAAACAAATTGGCTTTTCACATTTACGACACATGTAAAAGGTTTTCTTTTGAGGTTTCTGGGACATATGTAACAAGTTTTCTTTTTTCTAACTTTCCGTCTGATTCTGTGTGCTGCTGAGAGTAATCTTCTTCTATCCCTAACATATCGCCAATGCGCATTCTAAGGTTTTTAGGTAATCTCGGATTGATAAATCTTTGTCGTAAATGTGGTTCAGTTAAACTTTTAGCTAGTCTTTTCAGAAACTCCATTCTATCAATTTCTTGAAATGTTTATAGCTTTTATATAAAATATAAGCGTTAATTGCGCTTACATTTAAAATAAAATAAAATATCGCCATTGGCCAACGTCTAGTTCTCCTGCTGGGAGAGTAGTTTACACATTTTCTATCTAAACTATCGACTCCCCTTTTGTTAAATTATATTCCATGATGATCTCGGGTTTTCCTGTTTCTGGATCGTCTTCTATAGCATGATGCATTGATGATATCAATACAACTGCTTTATTTGGCTTAGGAACGTAAGACACTAATGTAATGTCTTCATTGAAACCGTAAAGCTTACTCTTCACTGCTCGTTTTTTGTTTGGAAGAAAACAGAAAGGAATTTCGGGCTGCCGCTTGTTCAAAGTTCCCAAATATGTTAGGCCTCTTTTCTGTAATTCCACCACTGTCTGGATAGACCCAAACCAATTATCAGCCGTAATATTCCGGTTGCTATTTTGAATTGGTCTCACTAATCTTAGCACTGATTGAGTTGGAATTTTAAGCTTTTTCTCTTCATTAGATAAAGTTTTACCGTCAGTACCTTTACCACTATATATGTAGGCATTGTAAAGGTAATTATTTCTGGCATCCGTCAAACACAATATTTTGATGCCGTACTTTGCGGGCTTTTTGGGCATGTACATTTTAAAATGACACCGACCTCTAAACGATACCAGACTTTCGTCTATACAAACGTACGAACCAATAGTAAAATTTTTCTGACTATTTTGAATAAAATTTTTAAACAAATCGCTTATCGCTGCCGTAGGATCACTTTTTCTTTCCTCTCTGTCTATGGCATTGTCAAACCTCAAACAACTTAATAGATTTTCAAATCGCCTTTTGTCATTGTACATCTAAATATTTCTCGCCCAGTGCCATCAGTGGCGTAAAAGAGTCTAAGTTTTCATTTCCTGCTTTGAAAACTTCCGTATAAACCAAAACCCCTAGAAAAGCTTTCATTTCTGTCATATTTACTTCTTGTAAAGATGGATGCGTACAATCTTTATATTTTTGTCGAATTAGTTGTAACCTTTCATTTGTATAAATGATTATTTCTTGGATCATGTCATCTGTGAACAATAAATTCCAAACGTCTATTATTTCGGGATTTTCCCCTAATTTTTGTGCAGGTTTCCTTAGTCCCGGTAAACTTTTTACTAAATTGTGCTTTCTGGTCCTAGAATTACGTGGTGGTGAGGTTTTTGACCTACAAAAATAAGCAATTTCAAAGTAGTAGTCAACATTTTACTAGTTACAAGTAAATCTTACCATTTGCTTGGATTTTTCTTCTGACGGCCGTAGTAATACTCTAACTTTTTGTTCTTCTCATTAACACTTTCTTCAGTCAATTCAATATCACAGTCATTGTCTATTTCTGATAGTTCAGATTCGCTCTCGTGGTCACTGTTTATTACAAAATTTTCATCAGCGTCACTAAACGTTTCATCCTCTTCATTCATTAAATTTTTACACCACTCCTCAAATCTGGGATCATCGGGATGCATAGATGACTGTCGAGGCACCTGATTCATTTCTCACGACGGATTAAAAACACGCAACAAAATACGCAACGTTAACACTACGCGCCGGTACCATATACCGCACATACAATTCCAATCTGTAATTTTGACAATCATGTACTAGAAACGGTTAAGTTGTACTAATGTCATCCTCGTTGTACAGTAAAAAGGTACCGAGGTCGGTAAAGTTCGGGCAGCATCGCTGTAAATTCAAATTAAATTTGAAATTGTGTGCCGGTCTGAGAGACCGGCGCGTAGCCTTTGCGGGTTAAAAAGTCTAGTAAAAAAGTGATTAAAGGCAGCTATTTTGTGATTTGTGAGTAAAAGGATGATTAGAGTCAAAGGGGTTAACTTGGGAAGTAGTGGTAGGTTTTCGATAGACTTCAAATTCAAAGATGTTTGAATCATTATTTGAGATAAATAGGTCTAGAAACAGTAATTTATTATTTATTGATGATTCTACTGTGAAAATTATTCTGGGGTGTATGGTATTTAAATAATTGAGAAAAGAAATAATGTGATGTTGATGACCTTGGAATACACAAAAACACAAAAGAAACAAATTTGATAAAAGAGTCAAAAATAATTCGCGTAGGGTATGAACGTGACTCTAAAGCTTATCAAGCTTGGGAAACCGGTACGCGTCGAGTTGTTGTCAGTCGTGATGTGCATATTGTGGAACCAGCAATAAATGCCGTAATCACACTTCCAGTAATAAATGATGTACAACAAGTAGAAATCGAATCGATAAAAATATAAAATGAAAATTCTTCAAGAATTGAATCTGATAACACAGGTGTGATTAAATCTGAGCTTAATTAAGACAAGGAAGAAATTGTTACACAAAATACTCGAAGCAAAATTAAAAATCGAGAAAAATTGCAAAGTTTTTCAAAGATTAGTTATTTGAACTGTGGAATGTTTGTTTGAATTTAAATAAAACGTAAAGTTTCCGTTACTTTAATTCTTAACTGGTACATAAACGATACACAAAAAAAATGGACGCACCGATGCAATCCGTTCTTTAGTTTTCACACAAACCGATCTGCGTCAATCAATAATCGAAAACGAACTCGCCTCATACCAAATCATGACCTATATAAACTACAATACTTTGCGCATGTCCGCCACATTATTACTATTTCTCCAAATAATTCTCATAGTTACAATTTTCTTAAAACCTAATGCATTTCTTGAGAGCTAAATCTCTACAGTTCGGTCTACCTGACTAATGTTCGACCTCGAACACAGTATTTACAGTAATAGCTAACTTATTTAAATTACAATCAATACAAGTATCTATTATTATAAATTATACGTACATAAGTATTTACATTACAAACAAATACAGTCGACTCTCGTTAATTCGAAACTCGAGGGACTCTTAATGTATTACGAATTATCGAGTGTTTGAAATATCAAATGGTTCGAAATTTGTGAGAGAAAATAAATAAAACTTAGAATTATTAAGTGTTGATCAATTATTATTTACTATTAACTGCTATTCTATAACAATGACAAAAGTTTAGAGGTACGTACATTCGTGTACATACATGTATGTATTCATAATGTGAATTAATTAATCTTTCGAAAGAACTCTGTTACACTGGTTTGCTTCAAAGCACATTGCTGCTGCTCAGACTGCTCAATAATTTTTTTAAGACAAAGTGCCTGAAATGCTTTTTATCACTTTCGTTTTGTAGACAGAAGGTTCGTAAGGTATCGAATGAGGATCTTGCTTCCTTAACTGACACCTCTGCCAAAGGTTCTGATGTATCGTCCTCATCTTCATCGTTACTTTTTTTCATTCGTATCTGTCGCAGATAAAATTTCGCCATCGGTTAGTGAACCTGAGACAGCAACATCTTTATCCACTTGAACAAAGTCAAAAAACTCACACCGCTGATGTCAAATAATGGTTCTATTGCTGGTTCTTCATCATCCATAAGTATTGGAAGATTTTCCTGATCTTATTTGAAGAAACCGGATTTTTGAAGCAGTTGAGAATCATTAGGGTGTTACAGCTCTCCATGCCTTGCCAATCAGTAAAATAACTGTCAGAACCGTGATACTATTTGCAGTTAGCTGCTTGTCGAGAGATTCTAAAACGAGCTTAAGAATTTCTTTGCGATAGAACGTCTTAAAACTATGGATGATCCCTTGGTCCAATGGTTGCAATTTGGAAGTAGTATTTGGCGGAAAGAAGTAGAGTTCCACGTTGGACAATGTAGGAGGACTATTGTGTACTGTGCAATTGTCTAAAAATAGTAACATTTTCCGCTTTTGTCGTTTCATGTCCCCATTAACTGTTAAAAGCCAATTGTTAAAAAGTTCTGTCGTCATCCAAGCTTTTTTGTTAGCACGATAATCAGTAGGAAACGATTTTACTCCTTTGAAACATCGCGGTTTCATTGCTTTTCCTATCACTAAGGGTTTAAGTTTTTCCGATCCGTCCATATTTACTGCAAGTAAAACTGTGAACCTCTCTTTACTATGTTTTCCCTATGACATTTTTCATCTTTAAAAGTAAGCGTCTTGTCCGGTAAACATTTGAAAAATATGCCAGTTTCATCAATATTAAAAATGTTTCGTGCATCATAGTTTTCCAAGGTCTTCAATTTACCGTGCCAATTGAAGCAAACTGCATCATCAACACTTCCACTTTCCCCAGAAACTTTTTAAACACAACTCCATTTCTCTTTTGAAATTTTAAGCCACCCTTCACTTGCCGCAAATTTTTGATGCTTAGAGTAGATGCGAACTCTTTTGCTTTTTCCTTCAACAAGTTTCCGCTAATAGACACTTTTTCTCCTCTACACTGTCTTAGCCAAATGACCAGGCTTTCTTCCAGTCGAGGAAATTCACCTTTAGCAGTTCTTTCCGTACTCCAGCAGTTTGAGCAGCATTAATTTTCTCCTTGTGGTTAATTATGGTTGAGAGAGTACTCAGAGGAATCTTAAATTCTTTTGCAACATCATTTTTCTTCTCACCTTTCTCTACTTTTTCGATTAACTTCTTCTTTTCAGCAATCGTCAAACATTGATACTTTCTAGGGCTCATGACTAACAGAAAATTTTAATCTGTATATCAACGAAAAAGTAACAGTGCATAACTGAATGATAACTAATTAAACCAATTCGTGAGAATTGTGTGTCAAATAGTCAAACTAATCATAACAAAAACAAAGGCATGTTGATACTCGTTGCAACTTTGAATTGTTGAGTGTTGGACGCCGATGAGTTCGAATTAACGCGTCGTTTTGTTAGTATATAGCAGATTTTTAAAAATCTAAATTCGAATTACCAAGTTCATAAAATGTATTGATTTAGTTTGAAATATAAAGAGATTTTGTAAGGAACTCGTGATAACTTTGAATTATAGAGAGGTTCGAATTATCGCAGGTTTCAATTAACGAGAGTCGACGGTACGCAATAACTTAAGTAATTGTTAGCCACGGTCTCATATTTTCAGGGCGAGTGCTACCCTCAAAAGGCATTTGAATGATTTAAAAGTTTTCAATATCTGACAATACATAACGGTCGTTGTTAACCACCTTGGTCACATTATAGGGACTCTTATATTGAGGCAGTAATTTTTATTAATACCGGAGGTCACGACCAAATTTAACGCTATCAGACCCGCTTGTGGGTCTGACTACGTTTATTGGTTTTTCTCATAGTTTCAGTCATGGAAACATTCAAGAGAGTATTTCAGACATCTTTGTCGGGCTTGTTAAGGCGGTCCTACGTGAAAACTTATACAAATGTAGTTCATAACATCCTAATGTAGAGGGCGGGCTCCTCAATTATGTATATACTGTATATATTAAAATTTTACGTTCTTAGACCATCTATACTGTTTCGACGCAATCAAACCACATACTTGACAACACTGCTAACTTTGAACATGTTCAATTACTAGTTGTTTTCCCAATTATAAGGGCCTTCTTTATAGGAGTTTGGGTTGGTGAATAATGCAAAACACACCTTGTCCTTTTTTGTCGACGTTTCGACCGACGGAGGTCGGTTTTTCTCAATTTATTTCTATATTCTATAATTTATTTCGGTAATAGTTACAATTTTAAAATCTTATAAATTAATAGAGTGATTTTATAGTAGTAAGAGATAAATTATTTCAACGACATACATAAAGAAGCTTATTTATTAATTAATCACAGAAGGTATTATTAAGTAACAGTTTTGTATTATAATATTACCAAAAGGAATTGGTGTGTTTTGCACTATTCACCAACCCAAACTCCTATAAAGAAGGTTATAATTGGGAAAACAACTAATAATTCTAAAAAATATAAGGAGTGATAACAACAATGTTCAATTACCATTATTTTTGGGGATTTAATTAAAAAAACATCACTTATCATGAAAGCATTTTTTTGTAAAAATGATGAAACACAAGAAATGGAAAAAACCTTAATAATAAAAAACATATTCAAATTTTTAAATTGAATATGTGAACAAAATCATTACTTATGACAATATGTATTATAAACTAACGTTTTAATCCGTATCCAGTCACTTTCTTTAAATAGGGTTGAATGCTTACGTATTAACGTCATACATTCTTCTTTTTTGGGGCAATTTTATTTTTAACATGACGTTTAAAACTGTCAAGTACTATTTTTTTTCATTCGCAGACCAACGGATACGTCCTTTTAATTTTAGAACAACTTGGTTCTGAAGCAATACAATTTGTAGACTTAGAAATTTGTAAAGTGGTGTTATTTTCTTCGTTTTCAATAGGTTCATCTGATGTCTGGTCTTTATTTTCTTCTTTATTTTGCATATCTCTTTGTTCGACTTGATCGTACTCTATAACTTCTCCCACAACTTCAATTTCTTTTAAACTTCTTCCCTTAAACTCTGATCCTTTTCCAGCATTTAAAAGTAACAATACCTTAGCAACTTTTGCTGTTTGGTACACGTCTTCCGAAAGCCTACAAATTTAAAATGTAAATACATATTAAACCTAATTATTTTAACGTAGATTCCGAATTAAAAAGTTACGTTCACTATATTTTCCTAAGTTCAGAATTATGTAACAAAAGCAATCAAATCTGATTACGTTTTATATATTTGTTCAATAAATTAGATGTGTGGTGATACTGTGAAAAATCTAGAACAATGTAGCATAAACCTTGATTGTTTTTATTGCTAATTTAAAAGTTTTGAAAAACTGAGGTGATACTAAAATTCTACACTTTGTTGTATTCTGTAACATTTTTTTAATTACAAGACAACAAATTAAAGTAATTTTAAGCGAAAAACTTACCTATAAAATTCACGATGGGTCTTTTCCGTGTGACCCATAAATCGAGCTATCTGCTCCATCTCATTTTGTTCAAAACTCATAAGTTGCAAAATAGTGGCTATTTGCTTTCTAAATCTAGAACTTGTCAGTAGTTCTGGATTCTTTGCTCCACATTTGTTTGCTAACTTTCGTAATACAGATGCACCACTCATCCATCTATCCTGTGACCCAGGAGTTGCAAAAATGTATGTATTAGATTTAGGGACTACATCTGAAGTTCTGCGTACTTGTATCAAGAGATCCATAAACATTTGCATTCGTTTCGTAAAGAGAATAGGAACAGGTTTGCTTCCCTTTCCAAAAACTATTACTCGTTTAAATGTGGAGCTCATACTTTTTCGAATTCAGAAAGTGATTTAAGACATTCTTCTTGGTTTACAGTAGAAAAGTTTTTTCGTACGTGTCAATATCTAAGAATTGAACTTCGCCAATTCTTTTTCTGTTAAATACAAGCACAATTGATAAGGTACATTCCGACAATACTCTGTAATTGTGTGAGATATTATCTGAATCTTTTAATTTTGATAAGCTGAATCAGCTAAAGTTGTAACATAATTTTTAAATTTTTGTACATCCTCGGTTATTGGTAGCAATGTTGGTTTCTCAAATTTTTTTTCATTTAATACTTTGTTTGCTTTACTTGAAATATCATTGCACCAATGAGTAGAAATTAATTCTTGAACTTCTGAAATATTTTTAGCGTTTCATCTTTTTCTAAATGATTAAATAGAGGATCTTTTGAAATTAATGCCTTTCGTGCTACACCACAGAGATATTTTAGAGAAGTTCCTAGATGAAGAGCTAATGAAGGGGATCTAAAAGTTTCATTTTCTGGATCATATCCACTAATTATTTTTGTTGCCGCTATAATATTATTGTACAGTTCAGGTTTAAGACCTTCTATCAAAGAAGTTATGGTGGAAGAACTTTGTAATGCAAGTTTTAATCTAGCTAATTCTCGTACTTTGTTTGACGCTACAACATTCATTTGTTTTCTTTTGTGTTTATTTAGATACGATTCTCCATAGAGACATATTAGTGGATCACTTTTAGCACAAAAACTAATTTTATCTGCTCTCATAATTCCAAAAACATCTCTCTTTAGACGACTTTTGGCGAGATAATTTCCCAATAAACCAGTACTAGCTAAAAATGTTTGTGACTCTGTTAAGTGTTGTTTCTTTGATCCCTTTTCGACTGTAGGTTTAGATTTACAAATTTTATTATGTCTCCATAAATACGTTTTTTTATAATAACCTAAACAATTAACACATGGGAAATATTGATCATCATATACCTTTTCAACGTTTTTTTTTAAATGATGTTTTTGCCTTCTGGTTGGTTTTAATTTATTTGTTTCTTGTTTAAGTAAAAAATTTCCTTTTTTCCTCAACGCTCCAATAGCCATACGGCGATCTAAACCTTTCAATGGCATTTTCATTATTTTTCGAACTGTTTCGTTATCACCATGCTTTCGATTTAAATGACGAGAAAAATGTCCTACCTCCTCAAAACAAAGAGGACAAAGATCTTTAGTAAGGTTTGATTCTAGGTTTTCGGGTACATTCAAGCAATTTCTTTGGATATGTTCCTAAAAAAAATCATATAATATCCTGTAATATGATCATTTGTAAAGTAATTCAATAATTTACGTTTAACCCTTTTTAAGTTAAGATTAATTTATGATAGCTTTAAGATGATCAAACTATATAAATAATGCTAGTTTAGATAAGGATACGTGTTAGGTTTAATTTAGTCCAAATCGAGAAGTAAACCGCTATGGAAGTCAGTGTACATTTCAAGGGAAATCAATGGAAGTGAAGGGAAGTCAACGGAAGTCTAGGGAAATCAATGGAAGTCAAGAAAATCAATGGAAGTCAAGGGAAATTCAATGCTTACCACGCATGCGCAAAACTGTTCTGCAGCTGTTGCGCATAATTTTGCTTGGATTCAGTAAGGATGGAACTCAAAGGAAGTCAGTGGAAGCCAATGGAAATCATTGGAAGTCAAGGGAAATCAATGGAAGTCAAGAGAAGTCAACGGAAGTCAAGTGAAATCAATGGAAGTCAAGAGAAATCAATGGAAGTCAACGGAAATCAATGGAAGTCAAGGGAAATCAATGGAAGTCAAAAAAATTCAATGCTGACTACGCATGCGCAAAAGTGTTGTGCACCTGTTGCGCATGATTTTGCTTGGATGATGCAGTAAGGATGGAACTCAAATGAAGTCAGTGGAAGCCAATGGAAATCAGTGGAAGCCAAGGAAAGTCAATGGTAATCAATAGAAGTCAGTGGAAATCAATAGAAGTCAGTGTACAGTCATTGGAAGTCAAGGGAACATGTAGTAGGTTATATAGAATTTAATATCATTTGTGTTGAAAAATAATAATGTATTAGTGTTACGATCGAATCAATCTTTAATATACTTATTATATATTAAATTTTTTATTTAATTCAGAATCCTACTAATCCTCATTTTTGTTATTATGAACAACAAAAACAAACGCATAATATAATAACATAAAAATCACATTTATTAAGGTTTGAAGTGGTTGTTGCGTAAATACAATTCTTCATGGTATTTTTGAACTGAACTCATTCTTGAGAGAGAGTAAAAGAGGAGAGTTGTGTTTATTACTATTATAGTAAGGGGACAATTTGAAAAAAACCGCTTCTCAATAGTATAGCTATCTAGAATTGTAACTTTTGGTAATGCTGTCAAACAGCCTTCAAAGTGATAAAAATACAAAAAGTTTAAACAGTAGGATTATTGTAATATGTAAGAAGTTATAAGGCCTGAGCAATTAGCACATTTCCCGACAAGACATTGAAATTTATTTCTGAAAATGTTATTATGTGCATAGTCTCCGCGGTAAGTTTGATTGTTTTCAAAACATGATTAAATGAAAAGTTACTTACATTTGAGGTAGAAGGGAAATCTTCAATCTTTAATGGTACACGATCTTGAAGTGGAATTTCTTTACTCAATTCTGAAGACTTATCTTCGCTTGACCGACTATCTGTAGAATCTGACTCTGTAGTTTCAGAAGGTGGTATATATTCTGTACCAGAACAAGAAGCAATTGCATCGGACGAATCAGTGTCAGATTTATTATTTTGACTAGAGATTCCTTTGGTTTTAATAGTGTTTTGTTTTTCATTTTCATCGTTTGCATGAAATGAAGTTTTGTAACTTTTATAGATTTGTTTTGGTTTCTCAGAGAAGATGCACCTTCTTTCAATAAAACATTTTCTATTACAGTTACCTTTCTCTTCGTGGTGTTCGTTGAACTTTTTACGCATTCGTTCAAATCTACCTTTTCTAAATCTCTTAGATTCGTCTTTGTTGGCGGTGGATGATTTTCTTTCTCTGTGAAACTATTTGTAAAATTCAAACTTTCAACTGCATTCAAATTGTTTTCCAATTCAGTTCTATCGAAATTTACATTTTGAAGGTAAGCAAAAACTTTTTCCGTAGTTGTCTCCCGCGGTATTTTTTTACCTGTGCTTCTAGTAAGGAACTACTACTGGCTTCAAATAGTGACTTTGTTTCCGAACATGTATTTTCTAGTTGACCTAAAATCAATTCTATTAGGCATTTAAAGAAAGAAGTTTAAGTTATGAACAATTACTGTTCTACTAAATTGCCAACGATAGAAGCAAAGCGCGTGATTCAAAATTTGGAAATAAAAGATTTCAAATTGTACTTCATACTGCCTGGTTGGTGACAATTACAAAATTTGTGACCATTTGGAAAATAAAAATGTAAAGAAGTGTAAATATTCTAACGTATATTAATTGTTGTGTTCAAAAAACAAAGTGATCTTTTTAAAAATTATATTTAGACAGAAAATCTAAGAACAATTTCAACAAGAGATGTCGGTGCAATTGGTCATAAATCAGTTAAATTTATACTTTACATGTCAACCAATTTACAATAGATATTAAAACTACTTATAGTTTTTTGTTTTAATTTTTATTTTTTGTTTATGCAAGTGGGTTTTATTAGTAGATATAAACTTGAATTCTTTAGTACAATATTGCAAATGCTATGCAGAAATGGTAATTAATCACGACTATACATTTTATTATTAAATGATTGCAATAATCACTGCGTCCAAAATACTAATTTGATTACGCAAATTAATGACTACACTGGCAAACTGGCATTATATGTCTATTCAACAAATAACTAGTTATTTAATAAAATAATTTCGCAGTAAAAGATGCTATTTTGGTCACAATAAAAAAGTAATGATGACTATAAAGAATTAGCTGCCTTAAGTCGTTTAAAGATAGTGCATTCATTAACGGCTTGAACCATTAGGGCGGTGTCAGTATGATAAAATACAAGTACGACTGTTTTGGAGAAAAAGAAATTTACAAAGCGTTTAATAAGCATTTACCTTGATCAACCGTATTTGATAATAGCCTCATAATCCTCTTTGCCCGATTCATTATAAGAGATGTATTAACGCACAAATTAAAAGGGTGTGTATTGTTAGACTGAATCGAACAAACCGTTCCCGATTACTGAGTATATGGGGAACGAACGTAATTAAATTGGGTAATCGTGACAACCGCGCAAGGTTTATTAACGTCGCTTAACCATCACAACTTTGTTTATGCGGGTCTGAAGAAGCGGTTTTCTGATTAACCCATTATGACCTAGCGTTGCATATATGCAACGCTTATAACTCCCTGTAATTTTTCTTGATTTTTTATCGTATTTCAAGTTATGAACGACAGATGGCACCGTAAATGTTTCATTGAAAGACGTGTTAACCGAAATATAATCGTGAGTGTCGTTATTTCTTTTGTTAAATGAAGTCTTGTGTACATAAAAACGTGGTAATCATTTCATCGTTATGGAATGTGATATAAGATTCGTGTAAGTACATTTACGCTTTTGTTTTTATTATTTATTTAGATTTATAGCATGGATCATCCTTGGTAAGCATTCTTTATACTGTTGGTTGTTAGCATAATAAGTTATTTAGCACGTGTGGTTTTTTATTTTTGACTGCTCTAAATGTTGCATATATGCAACGCTAGGCTCTTATACTGCCATGTAACTTCGTCGTATTGTTTTAGTGGTGGACTGACCCTTCAAGAAGCTATGGAAATTGCTTTCCGTGATGATACTGACCAAGTTTTTATTGAACCGCCTGAAAGTAGTGTTCTTACCGATGAAGATTCAGGACAGGAAGATGAAGGTGGAACGATTGACAACTTGAGCGGGAACCTACTTCGAGCTAATGTAGAAGTAAAAACAACAGAGGGTACCGAATTACAACTAAGAAAGATGCGGAAAATTTATTGCAAGGCAATGTACATATTTTCGAAAGCAATGTTGGATCTAAACGTCAAAAGATAAATCTAAAACTGATATAAATGGATCAAAGGTGATTTGGAATTTCCTAATAATAAGCAATTTCCAGTAGCCAACTATAATGCATATCGTGAGTTGTCTGAAGTGGACGTTTTTGAACTGTTTTTGATGACGCAGTCATCGAATTATTGGTGAGAGAAACCAGAAAATATGCTCTATTCAAAAATTGCTCTGATCCACGTGTCACAAAAAAGAAGAAATGCGATGTTTTATTGCTATTTTGATAGTTACAGGATACGATTCTAAACCTGGCAAAAGATATTATTGGGATTCAAACGATGACATGAAAAATATCTTGGTCAGCAAGGCCATGAGGCGAGATCGATTTGTTCAAATACTTCGTTTTCTCCACTGTGCCGATAATAATCATATTGATAAATTTGACAAATTTTACAAACTCCGACCTCTAATGAAAATTTTAAAATCAAAATTTTTAAGCAATTTTATTCCAAAACAAACTCTAGATTTTGATGAGTCCATGGTGCGATATTATGGCAAGCACGGATGCAAGCAATTTATTCGAGGTAAGCCAATCCGCTTTGGCTTCAAAATTTGGTCGTTAAATACCACAGATGGATATTTGGTAAATTTTGAGGGTTACCAAGGCAAAAGTAACCAATCAAATGGAGAATACGAGTCAGTGTTTGGGAAATGCACTGCGCCATTTCTTGTTATGTTGGATGAGTTGCCACGACCTGAGTTACCATATAAATTCTATTTGGACAACCTTTTCACTCCTTTCGATTTGCTGCATTATTTGAGAATGAAAGGTTATTACTGTACAGGTACAATTCGAGAAAATCGTTTGCCGCATAACTGTCCACTAAACAAAAAGAAAAGCATGAAATCCAAACCTCGAGGTTTTAACGACTCGGTCATTGATTCTGACCATGGCATTATCGTGGTACAATGGAAGGATAATAATGTAGTAACAACAATATCAACATCCTCCGGCGTAAATCCTATGGGTCATGTAAAAGATATAGTAAGACACAAAAGTCATACGTAAGAATTGAGCGCCCAATTATCATTGGGAGTATAATGCAAACATGGGAGGTACTGATCTTATGGATCAAAATGTGTCGACCTACAGAATTGGAATTAGAACAAAGAAATGGTGGTGGTGTCTATTTTCGTGGCTTCTGGACGTATCAATAAATAATGCATGGATTATATGTAAAAATGCCAAAACAAGTCAAAGTCTCAGCTCGAATTTCGTAGAGATATTGCTATCAGTTATTTGAATATGTATGGCACTGAGGCAAAGGGACCAGGAAGACCACCAACTGCTAAACAGAAGTCTATCTGGAAATAAAGTGCCAGACAATGTTAGATATGATGACCGCAGTCATCTGCTCATGTACATACCAGACAAAAAAAGGAAAAGATGTGCCGGTGAAGGATGTGATTCTATTACTCGTACTATGTGTAAGAAATGCGGTGTAGGAATATGTTTAGATTGTAATGTTATATTTCACACAATTACTTATTGAATACATTTTGAAAATAATTCTTACTTCGTTTATGTTGCACCTTATTAACCTAGTGTTGCATATATGCAACAGAGACTTTGACTGTTTTTCAAAAACTAAGTCCTAAAACCGCCTGAAAATAGAATAAAACATTATTACTGAACCTAAATATATCCTCTAATTTAGTAACTTGCAGAAAAAAGAGATCAAAAAATTCAGGTCATAATGGGTTAAGGCTTATTAGCGACTGCTGAACGTATATGATTTTTTATAGTTAATATTTCTTCCCCCTCAAAGTCTGCTTTTGTTTATTATGCTGAAATGATTTCTCCTTTGAAATGTATACATCTCTGTCTCTCTTATTTTTACCGGTTTTACTGGTCTGAGGTTACCTGATGAACATATCGGGACTAGCTAAGTTGGTTGGATGCATATATATATATATATATATATATATATATAGAGGGCATCATACTGTCCTTCAAAAGTGGGTAAAGCAGATTACAAATGAGTTCCCGCTCAACTTTCATAGGACAGTAGAAGCGAAAATTTATATTTGTCATATAAGACCGTATGATATCACAACGTTTGAATTGTATATAAACGGGTCGCAAGTTTAACATAACAATAAAAGATGGCGTTTAGTGAAACCCTTTACACAAGTCTAAGTAGCAAAAATTTAATGATTTTTCTATTACTTTCCTGAGAATGAGTGACGTTAAATTCAAATTCAAATTTTTTTTAAAACAAAAATATAAGAACCCAAAATTGGTCGAATAAAAATGTTATTTAAAATGTTTTTCCCTAAAACAAAATTAATAGCGCAAGAAATTGCATTTTGTGTGTGAAATCCTATTACTTACCGTGTGGACCCTGATCAGCATCCCTTGTACCCTTGATTTAATAAGGCTGGCTAGGTATCATATCCCAGGAACTACCATAATGTTTATTGATTAGTTTATTATTAAAACAATTTATTTGGAGTATTTCATAGAGTGAAACGACTATTTTTGATAAATAGTTGATTTTACATTCCACGATAAAAAGTGAGAAAACAAAAGATGCACAACTTTAGTAGCATTAGTATGATTTCTTACCCTATGTTGAAAAATTTGCCGGAAAAACACATTTTTTATATGACCGTAGCAATTACGCCACCAAGTGATAGAAATGAAAAAATTAACAAATATTTCCAGCAATTTTCCTTAGTCCATTTTCTCAAAAGATTTTTTCCCAAACTCGTACACCTATTAGTTCCTGAGATATAATACCTAGCCAGCCTTAGTGAATCGCCCGATTATTACATTATAACATAACCTTGTTTTTTGTTATTTTACTCATTACTTCATTTAACTAAGCAAAAGGAATAATTATCGTTAGTACAGTACTAGTATTCTACCTTGGTCAAATGAATAATTCCGGTATGTAATTGTAAAAAAATATTACCTACTCACTGGATAAATGCGTATATGAAAAAAAATCGTATATAGAAGCGTGATGCAAGTCAGCAAAATTGTCACATTCATTAGCACTTTGTTTACACTGAAAGCATTCTTCGAAGAATATTTTTCGAAGAAGTCCGGGTCATTATTAGAAAATAAGAAAGGAAATCGACTCATTAAGAACAAGGAAATAATTTATAATTCAAAATAAGAATTGATTATTTGTTTTAATAAGGAATCCCATATCAAACTAAACGAAGAGATTCAGAATTTAAAACCACAACTGGATGCTTATAAAGAATTTTGAACCAATGAATTCATAGCTAAAAACAGAAAATATGTAGTCATGGTCTTTGCTGAAGATGGAGAGCTTAGCTTTCGAAATACTAGTATCCAGAGTATAAGAAAGTTGTGATAGGAAAAATGGTGAATATTATTATTAAAATAATAAAAACAAAAATAGATTTAATTAAATGTAAATGCTAAATCCCAAGAAACATTAAATGTGCGTAGTGTCTGGGGCCTCAAGTTTGATTTCCCAAGTTCGCAGTCTGTTTAAACATTACCCAGATTCGGTAAGTCAACCTTAAGGTACGCGTCCATAGGTACGCATCGTACGTATCGGACGAATCGTATGAAACGGATCATTTTGTGGTAGTGCGTCCACTGTATCCGTAGCGATCGGATTGCCGATGCGACGGTCGGATTTTTTTATTTACATTCGCATTTTCGTTGCGAGTGAACGATCAGTACATTACAGTACATTACACAATCCAGTATTACAGTGTGTGTACCTAATAGACAACATGGAAAGTGATGAAGAACTTGTCATTATTACTTTGTTATTAGATGAAGAAGATGAAGAAGAAAGTAGAGGAAATAAGAGAAAACATAGAATGTGGATACATGATATATTCAAAAAAAGGTCACAATTTGGAGAATATCATACACTGTTTACCGATTTACTCAACGATGATGTAAAATTCTTCCAGTATTTTCGTATGTCTCATGCCAAATTCACAACTCTTCTTGACATCTTACGTCCTCATATATTAAGACAGAATACAACATACAGAGAGGCCATAGAACCAGAACAAAAACTTGCTGTGTGTTTAAGGTATGTATTAAAAACAATTAGTTTTAAATATTAAAAATATAATTATTGGGTAGGTATTAAATATTAAGTAGATACATCGTTTCAAACGCAATGTGAAAAACAATACGATTACATTTTTAAACCAATTTGCTTTTTATTCTAGTTGAGTCAGTTTTTACAATGTGGTACAAAACAAAGTTATTCCGATACATTATTTATATTAGGAAATTTTAAAAATTGACTTAGATATTGATTATCTTGATCCTGCGCATAAGAAAATTCGTTTGTGGAAGGTGAAGGAGTCATAATGGCATTTGAATTAGGCAAAGGAGACATAACAGCACTTGAATTAGATATAGGAGACATCGATGCATTAGAATTAGGTGACGGAGTCATAATTACATTTGAACCAGGCGAAGGAGACATCGTTACAGGTGACGGGCAATGAATATGCAGAGTTTCGTTCATGGTAGGTGAAAAATACATTGTTCTATTTGATGTTTGTTTTGAAGTAGACGGTGTAGAAAACCTTGAATAATTTGATTGTGGCGGAGGCATCGTTACGTTGGAAACAGAAGTTGGTGAAGTTAACGCGATGCTCATCTCTACATTGTTAACCATTTGAAACAATTGCGCCTTAATATGAACTTGATCTCGAATAGGAAAAGTCTTGACTGTTTTGCCATATTTATAAAAATTCAACCATAGGATCACTCTGAATGCTGTTGAGTTGTTTTTTTTGATAAATATTCCTGAAGGACGTTAGCTGCAGTTGGTTGTTGTGGTGTTACAAACTTCGATTTCCTACCAACAGTTCGTGATGATAACAATGACGATGTTGGTTGTGACTCTTGTGTATCACTTGATTCATTTACTGTATCACTATCTAAATTATTTAGATTACGTGATATTTCAAGCTCTTTTCATCACCGTTACTATCATCACCAATAGGTGGCGATAGGTTTGAAAGTCTCTCTTCCTCGTCATTCAAATACGGAGTGAGGAAAGTGAGCTCTTTATAGTATTTGGGAGGCTTCAGTTTTGATGCTGCTTGGCCGCTTTTGGTTTTGCGCAGATTCAAAGCCTTCCTATGGTTGTCTCTAGTTCTGGTCCATCTCTCCTTGCATGCATTACCTGTAATACATTACAATGAATCAATATTTTTAGATTATGATCAAGGCGATTAACGATGTGTTGATTTTACGACGTGTTTGTTTTATATTCTGTACGGAGTGGTGAATGTATTAATTTTACAATACAAAACCAATTTTGGCTTTTGGTGTAACTTTCAAAAATTACCTTACAATGTAGATACATAAAAAAACAAAATAAACACACATCATCATTGTAAAATCAATACATTCATCACTTCATTCAGAACCCAAAAATTATAAAATGTTCAGTTTTATAACTAAGGATACGCGTATATTAGGCTATTTATTTATAGGTATTTGAGTATTTAGAATAATATTAACCTTGTTTCGGTTGCCATTACTTTTGTTTCAGGTTTTTGGCCACTGGGAACTCTTTTCGTTCAATTTCATTTTCCTTTAGGCTAGGTGAACGCACAGTACGAAGAATCGTTTACTCAACCTGCGAAGCCATATCCAGTTTCTACAGCCACTAGTAATGCCTAAACCATCTGAAGAAGTATGGAGAGAATCGGAAGAAGGTTTTCGTGAAAAATGGAATTTTCCTAACGCGATTGCTGCCATTGATGGGAAACACGTGTTGATACAGGCACCACCGCACAGTGGATCAAATTATTTTTGTTATAAAAAACACTTTAGTACGGTGCTATTAGCCTTAGTGGATGCAAATTATAAATTCATAGTCGTAGATATTGGGGCTTTTGGTAAAACTCTGATGCTAGCATTTTGCGAAATTCTAATTTGGGTAAAGGCTTACAGAATGGAACTCTAAATATACCTTCACCAAAAATACTACCCGGGTCAGTGACGTATTACCTCACGTCATAATTGGTGATGAAGCTTTCCCATTATGCACGAATTTGATGCGACCATACTCACGCGACGATGCACAAAGAAACGAAGAAAAAAAGTGTTTAACTATCGGTTGAGTCGTGCTAGAAACACTGTGGAAAATACGTTTGGAATATTGGCACGGAAATTTAGAATTTTCGAACGTAAGTTGTCTATGTCTCAAGAACACATTGTGAGTGTTGTAATGGCTACATGTTGCTTGCACAACTTTCTAAGAAATGACACGTGTCACTGGACAGAAAATGATTTGAATATTTCTATTTCCAACATGAGAGGACTGCAAGACTTAAGAAATATAGGTGGAAATTCGAAAACAGATGCTTTAGCAGTTAGGGATGGTTTCAAAAGTTATTTTAATTCAGCAACAGGGTCAGTAGAATGGCAATTAAGGAGAGTTCGAGCTGGAAGGAGGTTCACGTGACTCTATGATAAAGTGATTAACTAAACATTTTGTACCTAAATAACTATATTTTACTAACTAATTATATTGTAATATGAATAAACTTACCAGTTTGATTTAATCTCTTTCCAATTTCTTCCCAAATGTTGTCTCGTCTTTGTTGATTCGAGTAATTAGGGTGTTTTAAATTGTACAACTCTTCGTACTCTTGTACAATTGTTATTAGCCTTGCGATGTCCATAATAATTATAATTTAAATAATAAATATATTATAATTAAAACACGTGTGTACTGAGTGTCGAAATACAACAGAATGATCAGTGTGGCGACCAGTGACGACCGGTTGTGACACGCGTCCACTTATCGGCAATCCGTATGACGTCATCCGCACCAGTCGGAAAAGTTGCCCCTTCGATCAATTTCGTCGGCATTACCGACGGACCGATACGTGCGATCCGTCCGCTGCCGGCCAGTGGACGCATATGTATAACTTACTATACTAATAATTCTAAAATCCGTTTCATACGATCCGTACGATACGTACGATGCGTACCTATGGACGCGTACCTTTAGAGAGCACGTCTATAGGAGCAATTATCATTTTCTAAATTTGTAATTTGTTTCATGATTTTCTAGATTGACTTAGCTTCCCCTATCATGCTAAACTCCAACACAGGAAAACCTTGATTGGGATCTAGGACGTCAAGAATGATTTTCCAAACTTGCAATGTGTTTACACAGATTCACTAAATTCGCCCTATCGTGCTAAACTCCAGCAAAGATCAATTTTGCGTGTTGTCTAAAGAATCAAAACATCAATTACCAAGCTTGCAGTTTGTTTGAAGCTTGAATCACTGATGATATCCCAAGGTTGCAGTTGATTCAAAAGGTATCAAACTCGCTGAGCTTGAAGAAGATTATCCATAATAACCGTAATAAGATTTTTATTTTAGTTGAAATTTTTCCACCATTAGATGGACCTTCTTATAGGAGTGGTGAATTAAGAATTGCGGAATTATCGAAGCATGCTTCGATATTTCTACAATCCTTAATTACAACAAAGTTGACGATGTCAGTCTCAGACATGGTCTATGTAAAAAAACACATTTAAGCAAGCTATGTTAGATGTCAGTGAGAATACGTTTCCGAGATGGATCTAGTATTTATGGATGAAATTAGATTTTAACAGAGAATCAACAAAAGGAGTCAATACGATCAATCAAAACAAAGTAGTATGAAAATATCTCTTGGAGAAGGTAAAAGTTTGTCACTGATTTTGTACTTACAAGTAATATCTTAAAATTTGTTTTTATATTTAAAATTATGAAACCCCTATGTATTAGTATTGATTCTAATAAATGTTCAAGTTCAGATTATGATGAACATGAATTTCATTAGATCAGATACTTTTGTTAGTGTTTATGTACTTGATTGTTATTGCACTCCGCCACACTCCGAGTGAATGAGTTTACTGTCGATAACATTATATACACCTATTCGCATAATTTAATGTATCGTATATCTTATACATTTTGTAACTGTACAAATATATAAATAACTCATACTTATTATTCTCTTTCCGTATCACCCTCAATCCGAAAGTGAAGCTATAAAAACTCTAATAGGTATAGTCCGTTCGAAATATAGTACAGGTATCGACTTAACTATATAGGTAGTGATTTCATAGGTAAAACTGTAAAGGTAAAACTGGTTTTTCCTATGAAACTAGTTAAGTTGATACTTGCACTCATATGTTGTACCGACCGTAGTCGACAATATTATTTTAGGAATGACTGAATTTTTGGCGTAATTTAGTTGTTTAAATTTTAAGTAATTTGAGAAAAAGTAATTTAATAAAAACACATTAAGTGGAGTTAATACCGATATTTCTCGATGTTATCCGATGCGCATATATTTACAAAGTTCAATTCGATTGTATGTATTAACAGTAATTCGTTACGCAAAAATAGAAGACACGCTCGCAGTTATGAATTTAAAAAAACACTTTAAATACATTATATTTATTATAAACTTTATCATTCTTAAGAAGTGCAGAATTTTATAAAAATAAATCAGGCTTGATAAGTACTAAATATAATAACGAGTAATAACGAAACGTATTTTTAAGAATTTATGCAGTAAATGTTGATATTACTTAATTTTATATATTACATAAACAACGATAAAAGCTATGGTTCAATGCCAAAAGCATGCAGAATCTGAATCAATTTGAAAAAGTAAATAAATACAAAACATACAAGTAAATACTAACAACATTCACATACATTTACTTAAAAGTTGTCGTTTCAGTGGTATTTGTGACTTCTCTGAAAATACGTAATTAACAAAATAAAAACACCTTATAAAAACCTTACCCCTCGATCTTCGGTGCTGCTCATTAGCAACAGCCGTTTTAATGCAGCTGCATTCAATCTCTGAAACTCCATATTATTGTCTATAGCTTGTAAACATTCTGCTAAAGATGGTAAAGTTCCAGAATCAAAGTGATCAACGAAAACTGAATTTAGTTTCCGCTTCATAGGTGATGACCATCGGTTTCGTTTAATTTTGGGAGCTTAAACAAAAGATTAAACACATTTTTTTAATATATCAAATTTACCATCAGAATCCTCTAATTTATGGTTTGTCATCAACTGATTTTGCAGCCACATTTTGACGGAAGTGGGAGATCTTCGTTCTAGGTCTTTTATTGAAGGAAGTTGTTCACATAATTCCCGAATAGATGGTAGTTTACGTTTAATCATATATTTCCTAAAGTGATGCAAGGCTGCTCTTTTCTCCACTGAACTCCACGGTTTTTGAACTACACACACGTGAAAACCTAAAAAAGACAAACATTTAAAACAGATCCTATGTGATACAGAATTAAATACCTTTTCCGTGCGATTTTTCTTTAAAGGTAAGGAGTCTTCCGATTCCGAAGAAGACGTAGAATTTTCATCGTTATTCACATTGTTGGAAGTTGATGAAGCGTTAGAGGTGCCAGCAGTGACATTATCATCAACCTCGGAGATCGTATTAGCGATTTCGTCAGGGCCACCTTGCATCTGTTCTAAAATCTTGGATATGCGAGTAATATCCCTTTTTCCACCGGCATCCGGTAAATATTATTATGGATATTTATGTGATGTCCCATAAAATTGGCGACGTCGTGGATAACATTTTCAGCCATATCTTCCAATGCACATTCTGTGGCTATTTGTTTCCTTAAATAAGTAGAACGCAATAACTGCGGCTTCAGAGCTCCACAAACTTCTGCATAGGATCGTAAAAGAATATACGCTCTTAAGTATTTAGGTCGCCCATCGCTGGAAATATAGGCGAAAACGTAAGGAAATTCAAAACCCAATCCAACATCTTTCCTGTTTGCAATTATCAAATTCATACATTCTTCTAATTCAAAATCAACGAGTACTGGTACAGTGCGATTGAGCTTTCCTCGTATCACGAAGCGTTTATAACGTTTAGTGAAATTACTTTCTTCTTGATGACCACTTTCACTTGAAAGTGATTGGGCCGATTTCAAACAAGAGAAATCTTTCAACGTGATACGCTCGAGTTCTCCAGGTCGCCTACGATTGAATACCATTAATGACACTAATGTGAAAGACGCAAGTTGTTTTACGGCGTAATTTAAATTAGCCACTCCGGTTCTAACTTTTAAAACCAATTTCTACGTTGTTGACGCAAATATGACACTAATTTCTTTACGTCTTCTCTGGATGGAAGTTCGACAAATTTGTGACGTTGATGTTCCAATCTATTTTCCACGGCAGTTTTACCAAGTGCAGCTGGAAAAGTGACATTTAAAAGACTAAGAAAATCATCAGCCTTACGTTGTCCTTCGGTATCGGAGGTTTTGATGCATTCGCTTGCCCATAACTTGCTGGCTTGTTTGCAAAGTGTTGATAAAGTTAATACCGTGGTTGGAGCTTTAAATGTTGTGTTATTTTCGTTGACTCCCCACTTGTTTAATTGCAGCAACAGCTACGTCAAATTTTGATGGGGTTAGGAGATCTACAAAATCCTTTACAGTGTTGTCCAATGTTTTGGCGGAAATTAGTAAGCGACCTATAGATCTAAGTCTAGATCTGATCATGTCATGATGATGAATAGAAGCGTATTTGCTGCACATGAAGTTGCCAAACACAATTGCTAAAATATCATAACGAATTATGTTTACACAGTTATCATCCCGTAACACAGGAAAAATCTTGGTTTTAATATCTCGCCCGCTGCTGGATGTAAATTACTAAGAAGCGCGCGACTTCGAGTTTTCACAGATCTTCCACCCCGTGGTACTGTTAACGAACAATGTTTTACGTGATTACGCAATGTGCGATTAAAGAAGAAGGCCGCACAATGTGGACAGGGCAGATAATCCTTAGCTTCTCTCGTCTTGCTACTAAAAGTTCTTCTGATTGGTATTTTTGAGACGTATTATATTCGAAATCTCCACGTCTCCTAATAGTTTCGATAATTTTTCTTCGTTCGATATTTTCTAGAAATACCAAAATATAATTAGGAACATTAGCCTTATCTACAGAATGACATTTTTCGTCAACATTTAACATCAAATTTTTTATTTAGTGAAAAATTTTAAATAGAAAATGGTACAGTCCTGACAATGACCATTTTCCTGGTAATTAGTAATTAGAAAAATTTTAGAAACTTTTTAAAGTGGTTGAAAAATTATTTAATTTTGTTTTTATAAACGTGTCTAACATCAAAAGTAAGCGAGTTATGACATAAAGATGGTTTCTATTTTTATCGATAAAAAATTTATAAATCACCCCTAAATACCACCCCGGTTGAAATAAATTGTTCCACTTCACAAATTACTTTACTTGTGCATTTTAAAAGGCTTATAAATGTTTACCGGTTGTTGTTTTGAAAAACTCTAGAAAATACTGCATTTTCATAAATTTGCAAACAATTTTCTTTTTTCCAAAACAACTCAAAAACTCTAAAGATAGCCAAAATTTTGTAGAGTACATAACTAAAACCTATAGTTTTTACTCTACAAATTTTTGCATATCTTTACAGTTTTTGAGTTATTTTGAAAAAACTAATTTTTTACCAATTAACGAAAATACACTATTATCTTCAAGCTCGACTTTTTTCAAAACAACTTACGTTAAACCAGTAAAATTTTATAAGCCTAATTCAAATCTACAAGTAATATAGCTATTTACATTCGCGTGTGGGAAGTTTTTGCAGCGCGAAGTTAATTTTGAAACCCGACGCATCGAAATTTGTGTAATATTTTTGGCTAACGATCATCAAAAAGTAAAAAGAACAAAATTATTGCTACTGATTTTGATAAGCCTGGCTTTGACATACACCACCTACTTTCCTACTTGATTTTCAATTTTTAAATTTATGTTACTTTACCGCACTACGGCTACTATGCGGTAATAGTTATTATTCGCGTGCGAAAAATTGGATTTTACAGCGCGAAATAAATTTAAAGCACGACGCGTCGTGCTTCAAATTTACTTCGCGCAGTAAAATTTAATTTTCCGCACACGAATGTAAATAAATATTCAACTGGGGTGGTATTTAGGAGGTGATTGTAAATTTTTTGATCGATAAAAATAGAAACCAACTTTATCTATGTCATAACTCACTTAGTTTTAATGCTAGACACTTTAAAACACTTTAAGACACTTTAAAAAATTTTCCCGTAAAATAGTTTTTAGTTACTTCAAGATAAAGTTTTCAATTTTGTTTTACAAATAAAAACATTTTTTCTCAAAGTTCGTATTTTTAAGTTATTCAAAAACCTCCTAGAAATGTTTTTTTAATTGAAAAATCGTTACTTTCATCGAAAATAATTTGTTTTCAAAAAACTTTATAAAACAAAAGTTAAAATTAAAATGGTTCGTTTATCCATTCCCGGATTTTTTATGTAATATTTTTACCCCCGAGAAGGAGTGGCATTCCTCCGAGGGAAAAAGCAATCCCCGCAACAAGGTCAACTTTGAAGTAGAGGGTAAGTAGACTGAACTAGTATTTACAATTCAACAAAAGCTATTAAATGTTATTTTTCTATTTATGTACAAAAAAATCTCTGGTACAATGAAGTATAACAATTAAATAAAAGAAATATAACTTACTTGCAGGTAGAAGTAGAAACATCTTTACAGCTGCTTCATTTCTATGAGATATTTCTAAATGCTGAGAAAATTTTGCATACATTTTTTGCAATATATACAAAAATGCCTTCTACGTCCTTTTACTTCAGAATTTGAAATATTCATATTGATAACATTAGCTCTTTCATGATCTTTATAAGAAGGTGTAATTACGGAATCTCTATTATACAAAAAGGAAGATATTTTTACTTTTCACAAGTGTCCCAGACGAAAATTGCAAATCGGGTCGAGTCAGACCTGCAAAACAAAAATGAAAAAGGAAAAAAACAAAAAATAAAACCTTACTTGATTCAGAGCAATGAAGCTCTTCTAACACTATTCCGTTATTTGGTATGTTTTCAACAGTAGAAAATTCCAGATCGCCTTGAGTTGGACCTACAAAAGAAGAAATGAAAAGAAAAAAAACAAAAAATAAAACCTTACTTGATTCAGAGTAATCAGGCTCTTCCAATACTATTCCGTCATTTGGTATGTTTCCAACAGTAGAAAATTCCAGATCGCCTTGAGTTGGACCTACAAAAGAAGAAATGAAAAGGAAAAAACAAAAATAAAACCTTACTTAATTCAGAGTAATCAGGCTCTTCCAATACTATTCCGTCATTTGGTATGTTTTCAAGAGTAGAAAATTCCAGATCGCCTTGAGTTGGACCTACAAAAAGAAGAAATGAAAAGGAAAAAACAAAAAGTAAAACCTTACTTGATTCAGAGTAATCAGGCTCTTCCAATACTATTCCGTCATTTGGTATGTTTTCAAGAGTAGAAAATTCCAGATCGCCTTGAGTTGGACCTACAAAAGAAGAAATGAAAAGGAAAAAACAAAAAGTAAAACCTTACTTGATTCAGAGTAATCAGGCTCTTCCAATACTATTCCGTCATTTGGTATGTTTTCAACAGTAGAAAATTCCAGATCGCCTTGAGTTGGACCTACAAAAAGAAGAAATGAAAAGGAAAAAAACAAAAATAAAACCTTACTTAATTCAGAGTAATCAGGCTCTTCCAATACTATTCCGTCATTTGGTATGTTTTCAAGAGTAGAAAATTCCAGATCGCCTTGAGTTGGACCTACAAAAAAGAAGAAATGAAAAGGAAAAAACAAAAAGTAAAACCTTACTTGATTCAGAGTAATCAGGCTCTTCCAATACTATTCCGTCATTTGGTATGTTTTCAACAGTAGAAAATTCCAGATCGCCTTGAGTTGGACCTACAAAAAGAAGAAATGAAAAGGAAAAAAACAAAAAATAAAACCTTACTTAATTCAGAGTAATCAGGCTCTTCCAATACTATTCCGTCATTTGGTATGTTTTCAAGAGTAGAAAATTCCAGATCGCCTTGAGTTGGACCTACAAAAGAAGAAATGAAAAGGAAAAAACAAAAAGTAAAACCTTACTTGATTCAGGGTAATCAGGCTCTTCCAATACTATTCCGTCATTTGGTATGTTTTTAACAGTAGAAAATTCCAGATCGCCTCGAGTTGGACCTATAAAAGAAGAAATGAAAAGGAAAAAACAAAAAGTAAAACCTTACTTGATTCAAAGTAATAAGGCTGTTCTAACACTATTCCGTCATTTGGTATTATGTTTAAGGTTGAAAAATCATAATTGGCTTGAGTTAGACCTACACACAAAAATACATGAAAAATTAAAAAAAAAACTAAAACCTTACTTGGTTCAGAGTAATCATTTGGTACGATGTGTAATGCAAATTCGTTACAATGTTTTTCTGAATGGATGGATTCTACAGGCGCAGAACTGATAGAAGATTCTTCTTGATCACTAGCAAGATTATGCAGTTCTGTTGATAAAGGGGGGTAACTGTTCGTCATAGCTTAGTACTTCCAGCTCAAGTGATTCTTCAGACACAGCATGGACAACTGATTGTTTATTATTGCTTTCCAGAGTGTTCAATTCCGTTGACAAAGAGGAAAGCTCTGGATAACTCGGTACTGTCACCTCAAGTAACTCTTCAGATTGAGTTGAATTGTTAGGTTCAATGTCATGTTTTCTAACCAGTTCTGAAAACCCCACTTATTGAAATTGAAAATAACAAAATTTGACAATACTACTTACCTACCACAGGAAGATTTAATTCTAAATTTTTCTGAAAATCTTGAAGAACTTCTTCAGAATCATACGATACGCACTTAATTGCCGAATAGTAGTATCCATCAGTCCATCGCACCCGACACGTATTATTATAAGACAAGTTCTTAATGTCTTTAGATTTACAAACGAAATAAACATTATCTAACACAAATCTTACTAAAGTATACATATTTCTAAGTCACAAACACTTTAAAAATGTGCATAAAGAGTACACCGTTAAAGGTCAAAACTTTATGTATATTCAAAATTAATCGACATTCGCTCGTCTGAAGCATTAAGTATGTATGAATACCATAAGCTAAATTGAATCACTGAATCAACTCAGTTCGTGGGACACGGGCTCCAAACGAGGGACTTACGTCATCCGTCATCAGCAATAAACAACGAATTGCATTCCAGGATGTAAAGCGCTTACACTACATCTACAGTAGTAGTAATAATTTGCAAAACTCATGGAATTTCATAGAATTATGTCATTATTTATAACGATTATTTACCTTTCGCCTTATCAGTATAAGATTGTCAAGAAAGATTTTCATATTTAATTTTAACACTTCTTATTTATTTTTAAGTACGAGGGTCTAAGGAAAAACTTTATCATGTTACTTATTTTTATTAAAAACGTTATTGCACTTTATAAATATTCTTTTCAACAATTCAGCCGCGGCCCTTCTTACGATTTTACAAAGCAACATACAAAAATTAAAAATAACCTGTGATACACATAAGTGTCCTGATATTTATTCTAAGATAAATATTTTTGCTGATGTTCATTTCCGAAAAAATTGTATAAAATACGTGCACTTTGACGAAAAGCGCATTCTCAAACGCAGTCGTCTGGACTGGGACCACAAAATGTGATTTGAGTGTGGGAATGCTACGTTTTTCGTCGTAGATACACATTGAAATATTTGCTTATGTTTGGATACTTGTTTTAAACAAACATAGGCGTACTCAATTCAACGACATGGTAATTAGTAATCTCTTACCATAAAATGTTTATTAAAAAAATTACCTCTGTTAACAGTGATATCAAATGTATCCAAAACAAAAACTAATTTCCCATATTATTAGCAATTTAAAAGCGCATATACATAGTACTGTGATAGTACCACAATCACTGGTGGTAAAATACAAACAGAATTGCTTTTCTTAGTAAAATGAAATCATACATTCATCTTAATTTTTCGCGACTTTTGGAAGTAATTATGTTCACAATTCATTGCTTTCTTCAAACCAAACAATAGTACCGATACCCACTTACTAATATACCGGGTGTCTCAGACGAATTCGTCCATGCTACTATATCTCATTAACGTATAATTAAGCAAAAATTTTTGAATATCAGTTTTTCAAAATCTGTCACTATCTAGGGGAAAAAGTGTATTTGCAATTGGCAGTTTTGTACAATGTTGCATTAAATTATTAAATTTACACTGTCATTATCAAGGAGTATTTTTTTATACTTGTTATTTTTAATGTACTGACAACAACCCTTTATTATAACGTTATCAAAATGAATGACGTGCAACGGATTTACAATTGTACAGAGTATATTTAGGTATTCGACACAAAAACTAACCTGTATCATTCCTAAAATACTTTAATATGACTTAGCAAAAATCCACTCTTAAATGTTCAATCTTCAATGAAGGTTCTTCTTAATTGAAAAGTTTTAAATTTAAATGTATAAATTCTCGTAGATGTAAAGAATCTGGAACATTGGTTGACGAAGAAACCGAAGAAACCGATATCAATTTAATGTTTATTTAAAATGTTACTATAAGTAAGCTTAATGTTACATTTACATGTATTCTTCTATTATTTATCTACAGTACAAAAAAATATATTATAATTTTCACTCATAATTATAATAATAATTGGTATTAAAATTATCCAGTTGATACTGAATTGTGTCATTATTCAATACTCATTGCCGATCTTATAACTCTCTCTCGCACTCACGTCGATTTTAACTAAACATATTAAAAAAACTAAAATCCATTTCGTGAAAAAAAAGTTAAACATTTTCAAAGTCGCAACTTTATAAATTTTGCCCCATTATTTGCAGAAAAAGATTTTTCTGTGGAAAATAGAGATGATATTTCCATTTCGCAGACATAAAGTGTATCCCACTTTTTTCGACACACCCCTGTAACTTCCTTAATAATTTTACGATTGACTTCAACTTTTCGTCAGTTATACTTACCCCTAAATAGGTTACTTTTACACTGGATACAGAATTTTATTACAAACATCCTGCCTACTGCGATACATAACAGATGACACAAAACGAAAAATCATATTAGACCATGTTTAATCGAAAAAAGTTATTAAGAAAAGTTGCAGAATTAAAAAAATAGTCGAAATACAAATTTTTAGCAAAGAAGATTAATTTTTATTAATAACCTTATTTAACAAAGAAACGTGGAAATAGTGAAATATTGTTCCAATAGAGTGCTGTGGAAACAAAGGACAACGCCAAAGACTATTTTGGTGACTTCAAGTTATAAAGTAACTTTTCGAACACTAATGGCCGTTTTCACCAACGATTCTTAACGTAGTACCTCCGTAAGTATTCCTAGGGTTAGACAGTTCTTAAACCAATGCGTAAAAATTAGTCGTTTTCACCAGTCAAACAACTTCTTAACAAACAAGTTCTTACGGAAGTACTCAATAAGAGGCGGCAACATCGCATTTACACTTGTTTTGACGATTGCGCTTGCTCGCAAAAAAGTTTGTTTGTGTATGGTGTTATTCATAAATGAAACATTTGATTTGATTTAATTGGGTTTACAATGGAAACTAAAAGAGGTGTCCTAATTTTACTTCGGACGAAAAAGTAAAATTATTACAATTAATAGAATCCCAGAAGGACACGATCTTAAATAAAAACTGATGGGACGACTAATAAGGCTAAAGAAGATGCATGGCTCCAAATTACGAACAACTTTAATGCTATAAGTAGCACAATTCGGTAGGTTGGTACATCTCATTGGACAATAAAATTTTAATCTGTTTTTAATAGACCTACAGATAGCCTAAAAAAAATGTGGAACACGTTAAAGTCCACTGCGAAAACTTACAAGGCAAAACAGAGGATCGATGTAACGAAAACTGGAGGTGGGCCTGAAGAAGTCAAGACTGATCCCATATTAGAGGAAGTATTACGATTCATGGGTAGAGGCGGTGTTGGGCTCAGCTCAATTAATGATTCCGATAAGATCCACAGTGATAACCTAATTGGTAATATTTTTATATTTGTGCTAAATAAAAGTTGTTAATATACGTTATTGTTAGATTTAGCAGTACATGAAATTCAACCGCAAGGTGAAGTGGAGATAGAGGAACCCGCAAAGATATCGACCCCTGTCACGACGAAAGATTCGGGTACACCCTCTACTCAGGCCAGAAATGAAGTTGAGGTACTTAATGTAAATGTAAGTCGTATACATATTTTGCTTACTCGACATGCAGTTATTACCTTTTAGAGTGCATACAAAAGTCGTAGGAGGCCACAATTACCGAAAGAAAGTAAATATAATATGGCAAAAAATAAAGGCCATAGAAGCAGATGACACCAGGGCAGATGAAATCCACATACTGCAAAAAAGAAAATTGGAGCAAGAAATTGAAATCCGCGATATTATATTAAAAAAGATGAGAAGTAATTACTTTTTTGTTAATTCACGTGTTTTATATTATTCTCATTACAGATAATGAAGCTATCGATCCCAGTTGGATTCCATTATTAAGATAGAAAACAGACTGCAATAAATCTCAATTTATTTGTTTGAATTCAATTTATTTTTTTTAGTTAAAATATGTATTTACGATTAAATTTCTTGCAAATCCGTGTTGGTCTTGTCTTGCATTTACATTTGGATCCATTTGCCCATTATTAATTAAATTGAATAAATCTTCAATCTCTTCAGGTGGTTGCTCTTCTCGTTCTTCAATGCAAATATTATGAAGAACACAGCAGGCAATTATAATTGAAGTTGCAGTTTCCAACTTCTGTTTAATCCCCATAGCTAAAATTGGAAACCTGCGTTTCAAAAACTCCATACTGTCTTTCGACAGTATTTCGAGTTGTAATGTGGCTCCGATTATAATTAACTTGTCCCGGCGTTGTAGGGTTTAAAAATGGGGTCATTAGGTAATTCTGTAAATATATTTAAAATTAATTGTAAAATCTATTACATTTCACTATTATTACCTTCAATGGATACCCACTATCCCCTAATAAGATGCAATTGGGATGCCTTCCTGTTTCGAAATCGTGATATACTCTGCTATTTAGAAATATCGCTGCATCGTGAGTAGAGCCAGGCCACCTGCAAACAATATCTTGCACTTTTAAATTTGCTGAAGATATTGTTTGCACGTTGAGAGAAAAATACCCCTTTCTATTGCGAAATAGCTCAGCATCTTCTCCCCCTACAAATATGATAATATATCAACTGAAGAATCCTGTTTAGAACTTTCTCTTACCTGGTGATTGAATTTTCACGTGCGTACAATCAATGGTCCCTATGACATTTGGAAAACCAGCAATGTTAAAAAAACTTTGTTTCTGTGCGTTTTTTGCAATGTCGGTCGATGGAAATTGTATGTATTGTGGTCGTAAAGCAGCAATGGCATTAGAGACACGTTTAACAATCCTGCAACTCGTACTGACACTAACCCCACAGAAATCACCTACGTGCAACAAGTGACTACCAGTTGCATAAAATCTCAATGCTAATAGCAATTGATTTATTGGTGATACACAAGCATTTCTATAAAACAATTACATATTAATAGAAAAATAAATTAAGAAATTATCGTACTTACTTATCATCAATAAATTCTAAATTATTTTCGATTTGATTTAAAACTACCAATGCCGTTGGTTTCTTAATACGAAATCTTCGAAAAAATCAAGATCATCGTACGTCTGCAAATAATCTGATCTTTCGAGAATTCTACGAGGACGTGAAAATTTTCTTCATCAGACGAATCATATCTTTCCAAATTATCAATAAAACGCACTGCCCGCATGATGAATGAATATTCATAGATAAATAAATACGTATCTTGAATATTAGTTTGTCTATGTAGTTAGACAAGAACGAACAATGCGCGTGCGCTTCACCCTTAGGAACTTCTTAAACGATTTGTGTAGCGATCAAACGGATACGTAAACTTAAGCATTGCTTAGTTTGTTTAGGAATCGGTTCGGCCTTGGTGAAAACGAAATTACACTTAGGCAATGCTTATATCAAAGATAAGCATTGCCTAACTTTTTGCGAATCGTTGGTGAAAACGGCCATAAGGGTCGGGATTATTCCGCACTGTCTGTAACACAATTTCATAAATTTGATGGATCTTATTATGATGTTGCGGTATGGACTTGAAAATACTTTCGGTTTCATTAAAACAGTTTACCATTTGTTTCCATAGCACTCTATTGGAAAATATTTCATTATTTCCACTTTGTTAAGTAAGGTTATTAATACAAAACAATCTTTTTACTGAAAATTTGTATTTCGACTATTTTTATTCTGAGCAACTTTGTTAATAACTTTTTGGTTAAATGTTTGTAATAAAATTATGTATCCAATGTAAAAGTAACTAATTTAGGGGTAAATATCACTGACGAAAAGTTGAAGTCAATCGTAAAATTATTAAGGAATTTACAGGGGTATGTAGATGAAAAGTGGGACACACTGTATTTTAAATTCTCCATCATTACTTTATCACAGAAATAAAGATCAGATCTGTAAGTTAATGAACAATAAAGAAAAAATTTATTTGTAATACATATTGGACGAAAAAATCATATTTTTTGATTTCAAACAGTCATAACTTTTTTTCAGTACCACAGGAAAAAGTCGTAAAACGAGATTCCGGTTCATTTAAGTGTCCTTAAAAAGATGGTAAAGGTGCCATATCTTTCTAACTCCAGAAAAAATTTTGTTCACATTTTCGGGCTCTATCCGCTCCACTAGTACAAATACTAGAAAAATGTATCCCGAAAGGTTTAAAATAGAAAACCCCACACATTCAAGGACCATCTCATTTGTGTGAATTTTAAAGTAAGTGTTTGTTGTTCAATAATAACGATTTGACAATGTCAAATTACCTTGACATCTCCTCGAACTAAAGGGTGAATCTGTGGTAACCCGCAATGAAATAACTAGTTCGGTTTCATAATTAGTTAGGGTTTTTTTACGAGTTTGTTCGTATAGTATTGATTTCGTACGATTGAACCGATTCATATTATTTGCAAAAGTTCGTTCATTAGGTTGACGTCTATACGTATTCCATTGACCATAAACTCTAACGCCAAGTAAACATTGTTTATTGTATCTCTTCATCCTTCTCTTGTTTGGAATAAAATCCGCCGACACTGTTAATATCCTACGCCAATATGCCTACTCTGATAATCAACGTATGTAACAAAAGCATGTAATAGATTGTAAAACTAGTACACTATGTAAATTTAGTAGATGTTGTCATTTTCATTGCACACTGATTTATTGAGTAATATGCAGGTATTTATTCCATAGTTTCTTGTTAATTGGGAAATATCTTATTAAAAGTAGATATAGAAATGCTGAATAAAAATGAAAGTTTGGTAAAAGACCTCTACAATTACAGTATAACCTAGGCCTGAGTTTTGAATTACACTGTATATACAAAATATTTTTTCGAAAAGATTTTGGTAAATATCAGAAGTAGAGTATATTTGTTCACGGTATAAACTAAATAATTTTAAATTACTTAAAACGTTATAAGGTGTTCAACACAGATTTTCATACAAATCTCCTGCATAACTTTTGAATCACTTGGTGTGATTATATCAAAATGAACCACCTTTTAAAACCTACGTCCGAATTTGATAAAAAATAAATAAATAATTGTTCCTTTTAAAAAAAACATAAGTTTGATTCGTCACAAGTTATAGAACACCCTGTATAATCAGAAATATTTTTAAATTAATTATCTAGTCTTTTTTGTTAAAATCAGTTTTGAGATATTGCCTGTTACTGATTTACTCTAATATCAATTGTACAAAGCATGATGAATTTTTTGGATACAATAAAAAATTAACCTCCGAAATATCCTAATTTTCAGTTATCTGAAAAGATCTTGGTCCGCATTAAATCGAATAATGCGAGATTTATAAAAAGTGTACATATTATATGTTTACAAAAGTAGCCAGTAAAGCAACGTCATGGATAGATAGCGAATGTAACTCAATTTCAGATATGGGGGACCTTGACCTTGCATGTCCCGATGCCCTTATTGCTATTTAGTTTTTTTTGCTTATAAAAGGCCTTGATTTCTTACTGAGAAAAGCGTTGTCGAAATAATAAGAACGTGTGAAGAATGGACATATAAAGACGTTTCCGGTTAACTACGAAGAATAAAGCTGTATTGATTAGGATCGACTTTTAATTATTTCTTATACAGGGTGATAAATTAAGTGTTCACCATTCGTTTTTTTCACTGATTACAATGCCGAAAATAGAAAAACAATTGCACATCGCGTTCTTGGGTTATTTCAGAAGTTACACTTTTTTTTAAATAGAACACTCAGTATATTTCACAGCAAGTCAATGCGAAATTCAATTCTGAATAAAAAGCTCCTATAAAATTTTGTGAAATAATTGAAAGTAATCGAGATATCGATAAAACAACAATTTTAAAATTAAGAATCAAGTAGCCGTAGAACATAAGATTAAGAGGCGTAAGGATCAGCTGATTAATTCATTTATAAACAAGAGAAAGATACCACCCACAAATCACTGAAAATGACAACACTGTAAACAATCATATTTACTTATAACGTGATTTGTGCTTATAACCTCACTAATGATAGGCAAATTAAGTACCATCAGATTTGAAATTTATATATTTCGTACTAAACTTGAACAGTATGCTCACTACGGATGAAATACTATATAACCGATTCCAACTCACTTATACAACAGACTCTTCAATCATAAGTCTTTCAACATCGTAGAATGTAATTGTAAATAGAAGTGGACCGAGATAATAGCAGTCGTAATTAGTTATAAGTGTAAAAGCAAATAAAATATGAAAATTCTTAAGGAATGTTGGTTATTCAAGTTATAGAAGAAACACTACGTTAAATCATTTTAAATTGTCTAATAAATGTAACTATTTATGCACAAAATTCAATAACAATTGGTTATTACAAGTACAAACATAAACGTTTCATATCGACTCGTATAATGAAAACTATGGTAGCACAAAGACTATAATTCGGGGAAAAATGGCATTGTAGGTTTAAAAGTTTTCAGGAAACACATATAAACGTAGTAAAAATCTGGTAAGAATTCACATTTTAAGTTTTCATTAGAAGAGTCAATGTTATATATTACACGACATCCAATTAACAAAACAGTGCTCATTTCTGAGTTTCACGAATTGGTAGTCCCTTTGGATATTGCGGATCTACCAGTTCTGGTAAAAGATTACCGAAATAAAATTTCTTTAATGTGGGTAACATGGTTGCCCAAAATTGGACGTCTCTTTGAATTTTCTCTACCATTAACCCTAATGGACTCCACACACAAAAATAACACCATTCTCTGTTGGTAACCTCTAACTGACCCTGTACCTGATAGTAATAATTGTGTTTCCGATTTAATTGCATTTGTCCATTGTTTATTTTAGCAAATTTTATTTTCCCTTGTAAAATGCCATCCATGGGGGTTAACTTTGAGATTACATAGGGACACTTAATTTCTATGATGGAGTCATCACTTATAATGCCATCAGGACTAGCACCCAAGTAATTTTCCAGTTTATGAATGAAAAATCCACAATTGTGCACTTTCAAGTTATACTTATTCTCAAATGCATGTATACAATGTTGTTCATTTTCGAGGCCATACTTGGTAGCCTTATTCCCTTGAAAATTTCCATAGAGAAGGTATTTTATGGTGGTCGATCTTGGTGTTGCAGGCCGCATCTTACAGATTTTACCGAAATGTGATGCTGTTATTCTTAGCGATCGCTCTTGAATCCATTGGATGTTCGCACTTTGCCCTATTGTCGCTTTTGAATTTCCTCAATTTCATCTTCAGTTTTTCTAATTTTTTTAAAAAACCTCTTCTTTCGCCTTGTACTCGTCCTCATCAATTAATAAAACTGTCACATTTGCTAAAGGACCATAATCGCAATCAGGTACTGCAGCTTGTTTTTTCTTAGAGAAAAGTTTCCTCTTGACTCGTTGCTTTTTTGCTTTTAAATATTTTACATACTTTTGAGTATATACTTTAGGACTTGATCCGGTAAATTGTTTATGCATAACTCGAAAATAATCTCCTTGTGAATTAAACGAAATAGCTGCCGCTTCACATCGTGTTTTATATGCACCTTTAAGAGTAAAATTTATCCTTTTACCACCTATAAATTTACAAATGACACTATTAAAATGTTCAGCGAGATTGTTGTCCATATTCAACAGTAAACTATTCACGTTTTTAACTAACCTACTTAAACAAACTTCAATGTCTTCATATAGTCCACAATCTTTCATTAAGGGTATTAAATTTTGTTCACCCTGTTTTGGCTCACATTTAAAATATGCAATATCGCCACATAAGTTATGCTCTCCAAACACATGTGACGGTGCATTTCTTATGTCCACTTCCAGCAACCTTCTCATTTCATCATGACTCTTGCCTTCTTTCATTCTGTACTGTGCTGCTTTAGAAATGGCAACACGGAGTCTCAATGCACGATTCACCACTACTTTCCTCAAATTGGGTGGAACAATGACATGCTTCGAGTTGCTTTTTTCTCTCTGAAAAATGTGGATATTTGTAATTAATGTGTTTCATTTTATATATGCAAGTACTTACTACTAATTTCTCTTAGTTTTGACGAAAAGTTACGGAATAAATGATTTTTGCATTCTATTTTTTCAACAAGTTTATTGCCGTATGGTTTTGATTCCAATAGTTTTCTATACACAGATGAATCTCCATCACCAATCATCTTCGTATATTTTAATCCATACATTTGGACACTTAATTTGAACCCTTCGACTATGATGTCAGTTTCCATAGCAGTTGAAGTTCCTGTCCAATTTTTATAGCATACATGGTTTGGCACATCGATTTCCTTATCTTCACTGCGAGCACACACACAACAATATTTATTCCTAACACCAAGGAATAGCAATTTTCCGGTTCGATATCCTATAATGCATGCCTAAAATTAAAAAACCACTAAGAATACATGTACTTTATACTTTAGCATCATATTTACCACCCCTGAGTTTGAATCGTAATTTACATTATATGCTCGCTTCGCCCATGCCCCATCTGTCACTACAGTAATGCAAGGCAGATTGTCTGAGTGATCTATTTCATCCTCATTTTTGCCAACATCATTTCTTCTCGGGCTGCAGATTCCATGCTCTTCCACACTGTCTGTAGCACTACATCAGCAACATTTTCGTGGTATGCACTAAACGTCTTATTTGACATCATAGGCATGTTACAAACTGCAGCTACTTGTTCTAGTTGTGAATGCCCTAATCCAGTTGAAACGGCAGCAAATGTTATGGATTGATTTAAATTCATTTGACTGCTGTCAGATAAATTCTCTGTGGTAATTGTGTCAAATTTATTGCACATTCTACATTTCAGTAAAAATGTGCTATATAAGCCTTTTCTACTTTCATTTACAAAATTCATGTCAATAATTGAACAATCGAAAGGTTCATGTTTTTACTTGTAAGGATCTGATTAAAAAGATGTTTTACATCAAATATTCTCCTCCCGCTTATATCTTGTTCTGGCTTTGATCTACAAGAATAAAATATAATAAAATCAAATCAATGAACTTTTAAAAACAGTTTTAGTAGTTCCAAATATGATACATACATGAAACTTGTCGATGATTGCATTTCTCTTTCTTCATTGATTATAACATCATCAGGAGGGGTATCGGTTCTAAAATTATATACATATAAATTATCACAAAATCGTTTTATAAACGAAACCTACATTTCCTGAATATCAGGATCCGTGCTGCATGTAGGTATGGGCTCAACGTGAATTAATGCAGTAGTAATGTTTTCGATAGTGCTTTTGTGGTACCTACAAGTAAAATACAAGGCAATTTAGAATAAATATGATCCATATGCACATGAGGAACTAATTGAATACATTCAAAAGAAACTCACGTGTGATCTGAATATGTACTAGATTGTAGTTCCACACTTCCACCAGTAGAAATTATTGGACTCACTAAGTCAGTACTGGCAGGAACTTCAGTATTATATTCTATAGAGCTAAAATCAATAAGTGTGGTCAATAATTGCAATGTAAAAATAACAGCTTTCTTACTGCGTTTCTGTTTCTATATCTTTACTGCTTCCTGGATGTGCGTGCTCCATATTTGGATTTTTATTTTCTTTGTTTTTAAAGCTCTATAATGATACATACAAACAATATAAGTGCAATAAGCAGTTTCATTTACCTCAAAGATGCTAGTCGTCGATTTTTCCTAGATGCACACAAAGATACCATCTTTCGACTAGTTCTTTTACGACCCATTTAAAATGCACTGATACCTGTCAGCAAATACACAGGAAAATAGTAAAACAAACTTTATTAGTATTGTTTCGTACTTACCTATTTATACAACTAAAATAACTTTAAAAAAATAACTATTAAACTAACAAAGTCTGATTTTTAAAGAAACACAATACACTAACTTAACAATTATAAACTATAAAACGAAATAAAGCACAAATACGTAAAAAGTGTAAAAGTCACAACCGTACAACTACAAAGACAAAAATTGCAAACCTTTGTCCTTTGTCTATAGAATGGCAAGCTGCGTTGCCAGTGTTATCTTGGTGCATTAGAATTTTTAGGGTAGATGGCAGCATTTTATTAGCGTTGTGTTAAAATAACTCGGGGTTGAACTTTACAGAAAATCTAAGGGGTTTTTTATTTTTTGTTTTGCTAAATATTTTCTTCGTATTTCAAAAGAATGCCGCTAGGTACGTGAAATCTCAAATTAACTCTTTGTAAAGATTTTCAAAATTAAATTAATTTTTTCGAATTTCTAAACCTTGCGGCATTTTAGGTGTCATTTTCTATAATATTCCAAAAAATTACTTAAAAAATGACCTAATAAGGTCACAAAGTTAAACTGCAGTTTTTCAAATATGGCGGCTACTCCTTACGCCTCTTAATTTATTTTTCGTATTACATATGATGGTGTTAGCTTGATTAATAAGACATGAGTCGTAGTAATAAAGTGTTTAATACGTCGCAACTGTGCACCGGTTGACGCGGTAACGTCCGTCGATTATCACGTCAAGGCTTGCTTATTGAGACATTATTACGAACAACATAAAATTTTGTAATAATACTGTTAGGGAATTATTATTACTGTCAACATCGCGAAAATGCGTTTTGAGGTTATACACCGCAAATTTCGTATCTTCGATGTTTTAAAGCCGCATTATATTTTTAATATTGATTATACTAAATTTGATGTGTGTTTTTTTCTAATCTTTCAAAAAATATGTACTTGAACTTTTAAGAGAATTGTACCGTAACACCTGTCCCTCAATAATAAATCGATCAGCTGATCGCCGGTGCCATATTATAAAAACATTTTTTATAAACGCTGAAACAACAGAAGCGTGAGAACTCAGTCATAATTCTTAGTTTATGGTATTTTTGTAAGATTATGCACTAACACCAAAATTTCACAATTTTTACGCAGCGACGAACCAAGTACGTGATAGAAATATCCGGCGTATTGACGCGTAGGAAATCTTCCTTGGTTTAACCCATTAACCGCCATTGATGCGTATACGCAACATTACGTAGTATTTTTTTTTATAGATTAAAAAATACATTAAAACTGCTTGTGTATGTTTAGTTTCACGAAACACCCTTCAACATACGTTATCATATTTTTCTTTCTATTTTGTTTTATACTAAAATGATATAAATTTTCTAATTTGGCGAATTACTAACCAAACGGTAACGTTCTTTTAGAATCTTTCCATTTTTGGTAAAATTGACCAATAATAATAAATTATTGGTTGACGTTTTACTTATAGGTTCATTGAAAGCATCTGCACATCTAAAATTAGTCTTCTAAGAAATGGCTTAGGTATAATGCAGTTTGAAACTAATGTTGCGTTTACGCATCATTGGCCGAAAGTAACACAACGCGCGCACAATTTGTCAGACTCTCGGTGCTTTCCGTTCACAATTTACCGTTGTTACCGTCATTCATATTTGTTTTAAAATTTTGTTGTGATTGTTGTGTTAGTAGTAAATTGTTTTTACTTATTATAATGTCTAATTGGAAGCTGCATTACGAACGTAACAGGCCACTAACTATCCAAGAGTTAGAAGCCGAAATAGAAAAAATTGCAAATGACAATATCGATTGCGTCATAATACCTCCAGAAGTTGATGACTTGACAGATGAGGAACAAATTGATGACAATTTATTAACAGGTAAAGAAATACTTTTTTCTAAAATATTTTGATTATAATCATTCAGCTGACGATACACCTGGCGACATTGTGGGCACATTTGAAATAATGTCAGCACCTGATGATGAAGATAATGAAGACAAGGAAAGTATTGAACATTCTCCTTCACACCGTCAAAAAAAGCAAAAAACCTCGTGCAATCCAAATTGGAAAAAAGTAAACCCGGTTTACACCAATGAACCATTGTCTACCGAACATGAACACGTTCAAGAAATAAAAGACAATATTGGTGGTAAGACACCTTTGGAAGTATTTTCACTTTTTTTTGATGAAAGCGTTTGGAATTTAATTACTGATTTTTCTGTTAAGTACGCCCACGACAGTAATAGACATGACTTCAGCATGGAGAAAGATGAATTGAAAAAATTCGTAGGAATAATGATTCTAACAGGTTACCACACATTACCTCAAATTGACATGTATTGGAGTAGAGATGAAGACAAAGGAATTGATTTAGTTAAAAACTGCATAAGTAGAAATAGATTTCGCAGTATAAAGAGAAATCTACATGTTGCAGATAACTCTCAGTTGTGTAAAGAAGATAAATTTTCTAAATTGCGCCCTTATTTGATATAATAAATAAAAAAAACCTACAGTTCGGAATATTCGCTCACAATTTATCAATCGATGAAGAGATGGTTCCCTATTTTGGACGGCATTCAGCCAAAATGTTTATAAAAGGAAAGCCTGTACGTTTTGGATTTAAATTATGGTGTCTTTGTTCGGCTGATGGGTATTTGTTCCAATTTATTCCCTATGGTGGAGCTCGAACAGAGAAATCAGAATTAGGATTAGGGGCTGATGTCGTACTAGATTTGCTTTCTGTAGTACAGCATAAATCAAATCATAGATTATTTTTTGACAATTTTTTTTCTTCCTACAAGCTATTTTATATTCTGAACCAAAAAAAAATATTTGCAACTGGAACAATTCGAGATAATCGAATAGAAAAATGCCCACTAGAGAACACAAAGTCTTTAGGCAAAATGCAGAGAGGTTCATATGACTATCGCTTTGACTCAAACAGTGAAGTGTGTGTCGTCCGCTGGAATGACAATTCTGTGGTGACTGTTATAACAAACAATTGTCACATTCAACCGGAAACGTTAGCCAAAAGGTACAATAGAAAAGAAAGGAAAGAAGTAAATATTACGCAACCAAATGTTATCAATGAATATAATAAATTCATGGGGTGTCGACCTTCACGATAATGGAATAGCTAATTATCGAATCAAAGTCAGAAGTAAAAAGTGGTGGTGGCCTCTTTTTACAAATGTAATTGATAGCGTGATAGTAAATTCCTGGCGAATATATAGACTGGCTAATGATGACAAAATAACACAACCTCGATTTTCGCTCAAATTTAGCATTAGCTTTGATAAAGTGCGACAATTCGAATTCAAATATTCGTCCTAGAGAAGCAAACATAAATAGAGGAAGACCTCACAAGCCAATCTCCCTAAGGAAATGGTGACTGATAATGTGGGGCATGTAATAATTGAGCATTCGGAAAAGCAAAGACAAAGATGTAGAGCATTGCAAGAGCCAAACAATTTATATGTGCAAGAAATGCCAAGTTCATTTACACTCACATTGTTTCGCGGCGTTTCACTCTCAATGATGCCGCAATAGTATATTGCTAATGGCCATTGATGCGTATACGCAACATTTTATAGTGGGTGACTGATTTGTATTTTTAATTATTTTTGCCTAATTATCTTAATTTATGTGTTTTGAGCTAAGTTTAAAAATAAAAAATAAATTAAAATAATTTTTCAATGCTTGGCCGTGAATGGGTTAATGTTCAGTAGATTTATTTATCTACTTATTTTTATTTCCATCAATTTTTAATTCAACGTATGATAAATGTACTAATTAAACTTAAACTAGCATTTAAACCAAAGTTTAATGAAAATATTGCCACCCTAGCAATTATACTTCACAATTCCCTAAATTTAAAAACTCACAAAATTTTATATTAAAATCAATCTGAAAAGCCCAAAATAGAAAAAATATTTAAAGAATTCGTTTCAGAAGGCATTTTAGCAACTGTACTCGTCTTATAAAATGCGTCTTTTAAAACTAGTTCTTTAATATACTTTTTTGCACTCAGTGCACGTAAAACTATCAGATAAGTATGTCAATACGCCTACCAAAACAACAGAATTAGGTACAAGTGTTTCAAAAATGTGGCAAAGACATTGGGTTAGTAGAGCATTTTGCTACAAAAATATTTGCATAAGCACTCAATTTCAGTTACGAGAAATCACTTTACATCTATACTATAGCAAAAACTTCTTCAGGACTGCAATAATTGATAATTGAAAATTCGAAATGACGAACGACAGCTTATATATTATTTGTCACTTTTATGTAGGTAGAAATACTTGCGTGCGTTGTACACACAAATTGTTGATGTACTTACCTTGTTTGTTTTACATGCCGAAAAACAATTCAAATCTTTAAATAACAATTTGACAATTAAATAGGTTAACTGGATGTTAGATGACAAATGTATGCGTTATAGTGCAATTGCATTATAGACACAACTCACTAATTCATTTTTGTGGTTTGAATGTCATAATATCAGAAATTTGAAATTGCGAATTTAGAAAAATATCGTTCAAAAATAGCATACGCAACTTGTGCGTAAACAGTATTCGGAATTCGCGCCAATGCCACCGGTACTCATTCCCGAAAAATCTGTTTACGCACATGTCATATAGTAACTATTACACTTAACTAAATATGTACCTGAAATATGTATTTATCAAATTATTTTACCGAAAAGACATAAAATTTTTACATGTCATTGATTTTAAAAACGTGTCGAAAGAAAAAAATAGTCATCTTCCGGAATTTTTTTTTAAATTAGGTTTTTTGTTAAATTACGAAGCAAGATAATGATAGAACACACATCACAACAATAAACTCTAAACCAAATTGTTTAATGACAAAAAAATATTCACATTGCTAGTTGCTAGTCAAATCGTAAAATATAACTGGTCAAATACATTATTTTTAACTGAAGTGTGCGCACGTAAATTAACGTGATTTAATTCTTGATTTTTATATAAACGTTGGTTCTATGAAATTGGGTTCTCCAACGTTTCAATCAAATCTAAGCAAATTAGGTTTTAGGGGAATTTTTCAAAATTCATTTCTTGAATAGAGCGTTTTATTTGTTAGTCGCTATTTTTAAAAGATTGTATACAAAAGTTTAGATCGTAAGTACCCTTCAGGAGAAGATTGCAACTTGTTCGTTTAATTTTATAAAATAATACGGTTTTAATTTACGTATTAGCCTCGATAAAAGCCCTCACAGGTTTGGACAAAGTGTCAGCCTTTTATGTAGTTTCAGACCGTTATTTTCAACCCCACCATCACCTAGAAGGTTAACAACTATATAAACACTAAAAGAAGGTCTTTTCAGACAAGAATAGTTTGTAAAACATAGAAGACCCAATTAATAAATCAATATCTGCAAGACGAACGTTTGATGAAATGTTCAA
>JALBCR010000125.1:0-199593 GCA_030710515.1 Abscondita cerata
TACACTCATGAAATTTAAAACTTGGACACCACAATTTCTGTAAACAAAAGTTTGCACATTGTGAAGCGGGCTTAAGGGTATCATTTACAATTCTAACAGCAGGTAGTCTCAGCAGGGGTTATCTTATAGAAGGACTGTAGAATGAATCATTACACTAAGCACGTTTTAGAAAATAGGTAATTTACGTTGCTTACTTAATTTTTTCTTTAAAGAATATATTTGAAGGTATCGCTAATTAAACACCATAGCTCGATTAATTATCGAATCAAAATTTTGTTTAGGAAATGTTTACAAAATAAAATTAGAAATAATTTTGATTTAAAAAACGTCAACAAGCAATAACTTTTAAATTAAATCAAAAAACTAAACATGGTTATTTGGGTTGACTGATTATTACTTATTTTTAAATAAATCTAACCTACTAATTATTGTAAGTTATTAAAAAAAATCATTAAACTCTCTATTCATAATATTTAGTCCTTACAAAATGTATATTTTATGACGTTTCATTTTTTTCTGTAGTTAATATAAAAAGTGAAAATAAAAACTAAGGCAATTCTTATTGTCAACGTATATATTTAGTTTTTTGACAAGAATTTATTACATAATTATAATTAAGATACCAAGTTATAGTTTAAAATTAAATGAAAACGTTTTTTTTTAAATAAAGGTATTACTATATAAATAAATATAAGAAATCAATAATGGGTGTGACCTCCATTATTATTGATACATTCTTGGAGGCGTCTGCTCATTGACGCTATCAAGGTATCAATATAATTAATATTAATCGTTTCCCATGCGGTATCAATGGCTGCAATTAGTGCATTACGGTTTACTGGTATAAAATTTGGCCTTTGTTGTCTTCGGATAACAGCAAGTATTCGAGCCCAAACATTTTCGATAATGTTAAAATCTGGGCTTTTGCTGGCCAGGGTAACAGCTCCAAGTTATTTTCTCGTATCCAATTGCGCACAACCCGCGAAGTATGAATAGGGGCGTTGTCCTTTAACAACAAAAATACATTATGAAAATGTTAATTCAACAGATCCCAAACTATTGTTTGGAGAAAGTATAGTGAAATAAGAATACTTACTTGTTGGAAAATATAATCTTCGTCTGGATAAAACACTTCGACTGAAGGTTTCATAATAGTTTTCAAAATATCTAAATACGCAGCAGAATCAAGACGTCCATCGATAGCCCAACAAACTCCTGGACCCCGCGCGAACCCAACCCCACACATTCACAGAAAAATAACCACTTCGTTTTTAGGACATATGTGATTATTTTCGTAACGAGTTCCTTCCATTCTAAAAACTTTTAGTGGTCCATCGTTGCGGCTATTGAACGTTTTTCGTCGCTAAAAATCACTCGATTCCAAAATTCCAAAGGTTCGTTCACATATCGCCTTGCAAATTCCAGACGACGTCTCATATTTTCGTCACTGAGAACTTCTTTCGCAGCAGCATTATACTTCTTTATTCCCATCTCCTTTAATCTTTTTGTGCAGTTATACGGCATCCGGGAAAATGTGTATCTGCTATAGCCCTGGAGTATGTAGCAAATGGTTGTTCTGTTACGTAATGAAACAACTCGAGATCTTGAGCACGTGTAGATACTTTAGGTCTACCACTTCCGATGGCTCTTTCCAAAGTGTGTTCAAGATTCCATTTTACTCGGTAATGCCCTACGGTGCTTTTTGGTATATCTAACATACGTGAAATTTCACGCACGCTACGGCCCGCCGCTAATTCCGAAACAATCCGCGCTTTCAAATCAGCACCGAGATGAGATGACATTTCTTACTTTATTTATTGGTTCACACTACCCCTTCTCAAACAGTAGGTAATTGTTTATTTATTACATACTTCTAATGACCAATGTAACAACCCTTAGAGCAATATGACTCAAAGGAAGTAAATTAAACAAGCAAGGATATTCTATTGTTATTGAAACTTATTCATAAAGTAAAAACCATTTCCTTATAATGCTAATTTTATTTTAAGTATTAAGATTACAATAGAGGTTGTCATAAATTTGATATAATATAAATTTGTGTTTCTAATATTACATCACAAACTAATCTTTATTCGCCAAAAATTGTTGCTTAAGTTGTAAAGCTTCGTACACACCTGAACAACAAACCGAGCAACAAACATAACAACGAACCGAAAGTCAAACAGAACGACAAACGATCTTTTATGATTTCCACAATCCGAACAACAAACGGAACGTTTGTGCTGTTCCCATAATTATTTTCAGTAGTTTTCAGTTCATATATATTTATTATTAAGAAGAGAAAATTGCGGAAAACAAGAAGATAGTGCCAACCAAATTTTTACGCACAAAGAAGAGTAAAAATTATAATTTACTTTGCTTTTTATTTTGGAAATTTCCCGCCCGAATGATGCTAATAGGGACATCATTTTTTTCTTGCATTCTTAAACACTGATTAATTTAAAACATTTTTCTTCTGTCAACTCCATAATATTACCTAAAACACAACAAACCCACAAAAGGGAGGACAAAAAAAATAATTTAATTCTCCCGCATAAGTTTGTTCGCCGTTTTGTTTAAATTCGTCCAAACCTGCAAACGCATTCGCGCGCATTTTCTTTGATGTCGGAGAAAAACCGAAGTTGCGGGAACGCCGCAAACCGTTCGTGGAACAATCAGGACTTGCGAATCTGTTCTAAAATTCGTACGTAGCACCGTCCAAATTAATGTTCCGATTGCCGTTCGGTTCGTTGTTCTGTTTGTTCCTCGGTTTGTTGTTCAGGTGTGTACGAAGCTTTACAATAAGCATATTAATATGAACTATATCTTATGAAAGGAGAGTTATGTAACTATAATTAACGACTTAACGTTACGTTAGTAGATTCCATTTACTATTTACACATATTTTCTTGGAACATTCGATAATTAACTATCGGGATATGATGACCCTATACTTCGCAGGTTGTGCGCAACTGGATACAAGCAAATAACTTGGAGCTGTTACCCTGGCCAGCAAAAGCCCAGATTTTAACATTATCGAAAATGTTTGGGCTCGAATACTTGCTGTTATCCGAAGACAACAAGGGCCAAATTTTATACCAGTAAACCGTAATGCACTAATTGCAGCCATTGATACCGCATGGGAAACGATTAATATTAATTATATTGATACCTTGATAGCGTCAATGAGCAGACGCCTCCAAGAATGTATCAATAATAATGGAGGTCACACCCATTATTGATTTCTTATATTTATTTATATAGTAATACCTTTATTTAAAAAAAAACGTTTTCATTTAATTTTAAACTATAACTTGGTATCTTAATTATAATTATGTAATAAATTCTTGTCAAAAACTAAATATATACGTTGACAATAAGAATTGCCTTAGTTTTATTTTCACTTATTATATTAACTACAGAAAAAAATGAAACGTCATAAAATATACATTTTGTAAGGACTAAATATTATGAATAGAGAGTTTAATGATTTTTTTAATAACTTACAATAATTAGTAGGTTAGATTTATTTAAAAAATAAGTAATAATCAGTCAACCCAAATAACCATGTTTAGTTTTTGATTTAATTTAAAAGTTATTGCTTGTAGACGTTTTTTAAATCAAAATTATTTCTAATTTTATTTTGTAAACATTTCCTAAACAAAATTTTGATTCGATAATTAATCGAGCTATGGTGTTTAATTAGCGATACCTTCAAATATATTCTTTAAAGAAAAAATTAAGTAAGCAACGTAAATTACCTATTTTCTAAAACGTGCTTAGTGTAATGATTCATTCTACAGTCTTTCTATAAGATAACCCCGGCTGAGACTACCTGCTGTTAGAATTGTAAATGATACCCTTAAGCCCGCTTCACAATGTGCAAACTTTTGTTTACAGAAATTGTGGTGTCCAAGTTTTAAATTTTATGAGTGTACTCTTAATACAATTCAAAAACCAGTGCTAGTTTCTTATTGGTCAATAATGGCCAATACTTTTACGGCATTTTCTATAATCCGGTCAACAGTGATGGTAGGAGGGTATTTCTTTTATTGTCGGTATTGTTGTCTTTGGAAGGCGAAGCCAAAATTTTATTAAAATAGTTATTTCTTCCCTAATATGATTATTATTAACAATTGAGTATAAATTTTTTTACAAAAGAAATTATTATAGATTTATGTAGGTTTCTCCGAGGAGATATGTACCAAAAACATATCGATACCGCTTTGTCGTCACCTTAAAATTTATAAAATTATTAAAAAACAAACTGCTATAATTACAAATTATTTACGTTTTAAGCAATCTAATATTAGTATTTATTTATTATTTATGACTATAGGTTTAACTCAAAAATTATTGTGAGTCATCTTCAGAATATTTTGAATTCATAATAATTTTTAAGTTGAAACTATAGTCATAAATAATAAATAATTACTAATATTGGATTGCTTAAAGCGTAAATAATTTATATATATATAAATAACCAATATAATAATGGATCCTATATTCACACATAAAATGCTATAATCACGTTATTTTTTACATAATAAAAAAAATGAAAAGGTAGAAACACATGATTTTTGTACATGTATTACAAATTCAGAAATCGACTTTTAATAATTGCGATGTTTGGTGTTCTCAAAAATTGCGAATAAAAAGCGTTGTGTGTGAAATATGACGAAACCTTTATTGCGGATTAAAGTACACTCAATACCATTATGTTTTAAAAATGACATCATTCAAATGGCCTCCGCGGTCTCGTTTACAGGACTCGATCCGAGAGGTGCAATTTTGTATAACTATGTTGAACAAGACGGGCTGACCAATGTGACGCATAAACCTGCGACTTAACGTAGTCCTAGAGAAAAAAATCTAATAGCTTTAAATCGCACTATCTTGGCGGCCATTTCACATCGCTTCTTCTGGAAATAACGCGTTCTGGGAACTATTCTTGCAAAAGCTTTAATGTAACGCCTGATGTGTAACACGTTGCGCCATCTTGTTCGAACCACATGTCGTCTAGGTTCATGTCTTCCAATTGAGGCTACAAAAAGTTAGTTATCGTGGCCTGATACCGTTCGCCATTGACAGTCACCGTCTGGCATTCTCGTTTCGGAAGTTGTATTGACGCGTTCTTTAATAGTGTAGCGCTCTATGATTAAATGGTAACTATGACAAAACACAAACGTCACAGAATTGCAGTGGTGCCACCTGAAACTTCGGACATAGCTATTGAAAAACGGTATATAATGCTTGCTTTGTTCTTCCAAAGTAAAAGATCTGGTTATCTCTTCTGAGATAAGTGTAGATTTTCTTTTCTTTTGAAGAGACTATTTTTTGTCGAGTTTGAAACATTAACCAACCGAGAAGCAATATGAAATTTATGTATTCGTTTTAAAGATTCATTTGTAGAAATGGAAGTTAATTTATTTAAAGGGCTCAGAATGTACAAAATCCATATTTTCCATTAACAAATTCCATTCTTTTTTCTTAAATTATTTAGAGATGACAGTACAGCATCCAAAGCTTGTTTATTTGGATTTTCTAGGTATGATTTGTACAGCTGTTCGTTTAACTTGACCATCGTAGGACAAATTCATTTCAAAAATTAATTTCGTTGCTGCACATTTAACAGCACCTACAAATCCAAAATAACTATCAGAAATCCGTGGTATCCATCTAAGAATAGAATTGATAGATGTTTTTTACCTATGTGTCCAATTAGCTTTTTGAAAATTCTATCTTATTTTTTTTTTATGTTGCGCACCGCTCGTTTTTTACATATTTTGTTTAACATTTGCGCTTTGTTTTGTTTTACCAAGGTTGCTCTCTAAACTTTTCTCTATTAGTTTTTCTAAACCAATTGTTATTTATCATGTTTATTTAGGTGGAACATGGAGCAGTGGTATTTTGATGAAAACACATAACGCTGAAACTCTTATCACGTAAAATTGTATTTGTTTACTTGCTCCCTGTTAAAAATGGATGCACTTGATTGAGATCTATACATTGTAAGCCGTAATGAAATTATATATCTGCTGAATTGTTCATCGATATATTATGGATTCTATTAATATATTATAATAACAATTTGTCAAATATATTTTTTTGTAACAAAAAATATAAATCATCCACGTATTTTAATACTGTTTTTAATGTGCCATACTGTATCATACTACAATTTCTAACACAATTTTATTTAATAAACCGATTTTGCTTCTAAGTAACTACGTAATAACTTTCGGTGTCGTCATCAAACGTCAATAAAGAATAAGGACTTCTATCTACGATTATGCTTACGTTAATAGCCTGGAATGCAGATAGCTTCACATTCTAATTTTTTTAATCATTGTTTAGTAAAACATAAAACATCGATAAAACCAAAATTTTCTAAAAATATTTCTAACTCTAACAGCTTATTATGAAGTCTTTACTGTTTCAAAAAAAGATGAAAATTGTTTGTGATTTTGTAAATACTGAGCAATATCCAAATAATAAATTTTACTTGTATAATTCTTGATGTGTTTCGAGTTAGTTTTTTCACTTAATTGAGAAATTTTAGACAAAACTGCAGGATTAATTTAGCATATCGAATGACAAAAAAGAGCACTTTGACAAATGTCATGTGACCACTGTCATGGCGGCAAATTTAAAAAATATTTCTTAAATATAGATTATACGTCTATGTGCAAATTTTTAAAAGAAAATAACGACTTTTCAAAAATATCAGTTTTCCGGCATTTTTTTCGAAAAATATTTGTATGTTTTTGTATGAGCTTATTATACAGGCAATATTGTAAAAAATTGTTTAAATTTTTTTATGTTTAAATTGGGTTTAGAATGGAAGAATTGATCATTTTAGGACTATTTTAAAATAATTCTAAATTTGTAATTTCAATCTTTTGTTTTCTGTAGGCCATTGCAACAAAGCCCGTCCTAAAAAAACAATGTTTTTTGTTCTTTACCGTCCATTGGTAGACTAATAAATAAAAATTACTGGATTATGAAATTTATTTGTTGGTTTTATTGTGTTTTAAGCAAATCAAAAGCAAAAATTTTGTTTTCTTAATATTTTCGAAAAAATGACGGAAAACTGATGTTTTTGATAAGCCGTTATTTTCTTTTAAACGTAGACGTATAATCTAATTCTGAACAACTTTTCTCTTGGGCATTTTTCAATATCTTGTCATCTAACCTCAGTTTTTACATATTTAAGGAGTATTTTTTAAATTTGCCGCCATGGCAGTGGTCACATGACATTTGTCAAAGTGTTTTTATTTGTCATTTAATATGCTAAACTTATTTGCCAAAAGAAATTTTCGGATATCTCAATTACAAAAATTTTTCCCATTTGTTGCAAACTCTTTGCCGGTCACTGTAGAATGCAATGCTGGTAAAATTCGGCAAATACCTGCTCTAAGAGATTCAACGGCCAAATGACATCCATAATAATATTTCTTTTTAGGCACCGTGAAACAATAAACTAAGATGTGTTAGCCTATTCCAAAAAAAAAATGCCCAGGATGAAAACATCTGCATGAGGGCTTAGGATTATACCATGAGCAGATTAAATTTTTAGTTTATAAAAGATATGGCAAAACATCATTGAATCCGCTTCTAAGTGGTTTGAATTTAATTCAAGTGCCTCAGAAAATGAAGAACCTTGTAGTTTGAACCATTTTGTTGCATCATTTAATTCTTCACAAATATACTTTTCACAGTCTTCCTTTATTGTTGCGTATGTAGAAGCAGAAGTACAAAGAAATCGAACAAGTTGAAATTTATTTTCAGTACTCGAGGGAAACAATTATACTCTTTAACTTAGAATTTGTTGGAATTTGTGTATGATCCCTGAATATAATGATTTTTAATGACTGGCCTTTGTTCCGTAAAGTCTCAGAAATTTTATCGAAATATTAAATATACCTACCTTCAACAATATAAATTATTGGAGCATATAAACTTGAAACATCTTTCCCACACTTTGTAGCACATTAAAGGGTTCAATTTTGACTGCAGTATTTCTTTTATTATCATTTATCATAATAACATCAATAATAAATTTATTAATAAAAAAATTACGACAATCGGGATCGAATCCGTATTTTGTGAGGTACTGCATCATTATAAACTTTTTACCGTTTTGTTTATTAAAATACGCTTTAAACACCTACATTATCACATAAATTTATTGTTATTTATCTATCTAACAAAATATGTTGCTATATTGTGCTCAAATTGTGCCAGGAAAAAGATGTGTCTTAATTTTGAATTTTACATAGAAAAAGCCTATGTAAACCTTTCCGTGGGACACACGGATAACAGAGATCAAGGTAACGTTCGTAGCTCTGATAATGTCAACTATAGTTAAAGTAGCAGCTAGATACAAATTTTTGGTAAGAATACCAAGTTATACAGCCCATCTAAGGTTGCATAAACTACATAGTTAAAATACGATACATATGCTTTAAATTATTCTTAAAATATTTATGTTATATGCTGGTTTTGTTATTATGATTAAGTTTTATTTATAAATTAATAATTAAATTATACCTGTATAACAATTGTTTACTTAAATAGTTTAAATTATATCAATATGATTATTTAAACATCAAAAAGCGGTAAGGGTTGTTTACTGGCCGAAGGCAATAGTTTGGTCCACCAATTCTGCCAGAGATCGGCTCCTGATGCTTATAAAAAATTCATTACAAGAACCGGATAGCATTGATCTCTTCGAAATGGCAGGATTTAGAACGTTGTTTAAATTAGAAGATAGTTGAAAAATGTATGCACTTTTCACATTTCTTTTTTTAACAAATTTTTGGGAAACGGCATTCTTTACGATATTAGTTTTATTTAATTCTGACATTATTTTAACAGATATAAAAAATTCAAATAAAATGATGGAACGGTAGAATTTCATTGTCAAATCATAAATGACCACAGTCACAATTGTTGGTTCTTTATTAAAACATGTCATATACATTAGGTTTAAATGTGTTAAAAGCACTTATTTTGCTGACAAATATTGTTAAAGATAACTAAGCAGTATTATTAATACTTGTGATATTTTTATATGACTCCTACTGATTTGAGTATTTCTTATTGGATCAAATTGTTTTTTGTTTTCTCATTTGTATGTTTTTGTACACATTTAGACCTGATGTATATGATATGATTTTCTTCTTTTATTAAAGTAGCCTAGAGAAGTATTCACCTTCTAGTCACGAAACGTTGTAAAAGTAATTACACAGTAATAACTTTCTTTTATTATGCCTCCTTAAAGAAAAACGCAATTAACTATAAATAATTAAAACATAAAGAGGAATTAATTTATACCATTTTAACCTGTTGTAATCTACGTAACGTATAATTATTGGACATTTGTGCAAACGGGCAAATTGTTGTAAAAACAAAAGAACTGTTGTTTTTAATGTTTAGACCTTAGATCATATACAGGGTGGCTCATTAGTGCGAGGAAGGTGGATATCTCGGAAAATATTGGGGTTAGAAATAAACTTTTGTAATAAAAGTTGTGCAAATCAATGAGCTGCTAGCCAAAAGGAAACCAAGTAGTTTTTATGACCTTTCAATTTATATTATATAGTTTTTACCGGAAGTTTTATTATTTTAATTTTCCGAAAATGGACTTTTCGAAAAAATTAAATAACTCAGTTATCCTGGAATTTATCCAACTGCGATTTCGCAGTTTTAATATGCATTACATGTGCTAACTACCTACAGCTGGTTGATCACCTTTCTAACCTCACTTGGTTTTGAGTAATCACTTATTTAAATTGAACTCCCTAAATTCATGGATAACTTGATTTTTTCAAATGGCACCACCTATTTTTTATGTGCCGTTTAACGTAGAATCTCATAAGCTTTCTAATGATAAGATTGTAGGTATCTAATTCATACTCAAAAAACCGCAAAAACCCGTAAGAGTTAGACACCTACAACCTTATCATTAGAATGCTTATAAAATTCCACGTTTAACGGTACGTAAAAATTAGGTGGTGCTATTTGAAAAATCAAGTTATCACGAATTTAGGGAGTTCAATTTAAATAATTGATTACTCAAAACTTAGCAAGGTTAGAAAGGGAAACAATAAGCTTTAGTTAGCACATGTAACGCATATTAAAGCTACGAAATCGCAGTTGGATAAATTCCTGGATAACTGAGTTATTTAATTTTTTCGAAACATCAATTTTTCCAGAAAAAGTGTAATAATGCCAAAACCTTCCATTTTAGAGAATATGTACAATGCATAAAGTTACATTAGAATTTCCCAAGGAATCCAAATTTACAATAAAAACTTAGTAGTTTCATTTAAAAAAAATACATAACTTTGTTATGTCGGCACTTTATGGAACACCCTATATAAACGAAAAATAATTTTAAAATGTGCAGTTCGTTGATTTGCACAACTTTTATTGCAAAAGTTTTTTTCTAACCCCAATATTTTCCGAGATATTGACCTTCCTCGCACTAATGGGCCACCCTGTATATTTACATAGATACCAAGTACCCTATTTCAATGCATTAGAGATGGTGAAGCATATATAGTTACGACAGTAATATATAACTATCTTTGTTGCATGCTTTGATTTGCTAACTTGCATCTCTGTTTTGATTCAATCTGAAATAAAAGCAGTGTATTGCGCATGGTCATTCTTTTGACATTAGTCTCTGACTTAGATTTGACAGATGTTTACATTGCTGGCTGTAATTTTGTGTAAAATTCTTTAGAGATATTTATTACTACAGTCGATTATTGAAACTTGAAAATGGTGAAGTGTGTAATATGTAATGAGCCGTTTAAAACTGGAAGCATAATATCATTTGACAAGTAAGAAAATTTAATTTTAAAACTTTTGTCTCATTAGTCAAATTTATGTTTCCAAAAGAAGAAGATAACATAAGAAGAGCGCAGTGGCTTAACGTGTGTAAGATCAGTGGTGAAAGGATACTTAAATCTTCAATGCTGTGTTCGAAACACTTTCGGCAAGAACATTTTGAATATGATAAAGGAGATTACACAAATCGTTATCGACGATTGAAAAAAGATGCCGTACTCAGTGTTTTTAATAAACAGAGGTATTTCAAACTCAAATTCTACAATGTTTAGTGTAAATTCAGTTGCATCGGTGGAAAGTTTCAGCACATTGACAATGTCGAGTGCAATTTCCAGTAGCTCTAAAGCAATTTCAACTATCAATTTAGATAATACAATTTAGAGAACACGGAATGCACATATAAAGAGTTAGTTAAAATAGCACTCAGATAAATACACAATTTTTTCTATTAATATTTTTAGAAAGTGTTAGATATACAGTGTGTCCCAGGATTGATGTTACAAGAGGTGTAATGGACTAAAATTTTTGAATTTCATTTCAAGATTCTGGAATGAAGCCCTGCTTAGCGTGAAACGAATTTTAAGAATTTTTTCGTTTTTGAAAACCAAAATGGCCGTGACGGTGAAGCAAGAACTATTTTCTTTTCAGGTAAAGTACCCTTTTGGTTTGTGGTATAGAAAAATGTTACTAAAAAAGTTGTTCATAATGACAAATCATGGCCATATACCAAACTTGAGGAGGACCTACCTACTTTCATTAAACTGTCTGTTTTAGATTCAACAAAATAAATTGTAGGTATCTAATTCATTTATTAAAATTTTTATTTGTATACCATTGAACGAAACAAATAGTATTTACAACAAATTTAACTAACAAAGCTTGATAATATCATTGATGTACGATAATTTTTTTAAAAATTACTCAGCGTTATCTGCGAATTTGGAATTTACACCAAACGGCGTGAAATAAAGAAAATAACAATGGAGGGCCATAAAAACAATCTTTGAGTATAATATCAAGTACTGTCAGATTGCAATTTGTAGTAACTGCCTTTAGTTCAAAGTATATTACTGCTAGATTATGTTATCGTTACAACAGAGAATTTACCTTGTTCAGTGTTACGGGCTTGGACCAACGGCCCTAAGAGTAGTGGTGCAGCGGTTTAACAAAAAAACACCAATCTTACACGTATGACTGCCATGCAAATAGTTAAAAAAATTCTTGCAACTGGCAGCGTTGGTAACGTTAAGAAAGAAAGAAAGAAATATGACGAAAATGATACCGCAACTGTTCTTGCCCTTGATTCGGTGGATGAACATCCCAGACTATCATTAAGGGAACGTTCGCGTAATCTCGATATTAGTAAATCAGAACTGCAAAGAATTTATAAGTCGACCAATGTAAAGGCATTCAAACCAAAATTGTGCACACTATCGTAGATTATTATTTTGTCTTACCATCGGGGAGCGATGTCTTCAAGAACGAAATTTTTATAAAAACATTGTATTCTCAGACGAAGCAACTTTTACTACCAATGGCGTTGTTTCCTCTCAAAATTGTCGCTACTGGTCTACAGAAAATCCAAACTTTCGGATCAACTGTAGAAGACAGTATTACCAAAAAGTGAATGTGTGGTGTGCTGTTTCATATCGTTTTGGCATAATTGGACCTTACTTCATAGAGCCGGACGGTTAAATCAAAATGTTTATCTACAACTACTTGAAAAATTCAGGGAAGACTACTTAGATGACTTGCCGCTAACAGAAAGACAAGCAATGTATTTCCAGCAAGACGGATGCCCTGCACATTCGACAGCACGCGTAGCTGAGTGGCTAAATTCTGTGTTCTCAGAAAAGTGGATAGCTAGAATTGGTTCAATTGAGTGGCCTCCAAGGTCGCCCGACCTCACCATATTAGATTTCTTTTATGGGGTCGCCTCAAACAACTGGTTTACTCTCAACCAATACCCAACAGTAGAGAAATCGTTAAAGAAAGTATAAGAAACGCAGTAACACAAATACGCATAGAGGAAATTCGGAACAGTTTCATAGAATTCAGACGTCGCATAGAAAGATGCGTAGAAAATGGTGGCGGTTGCTTTGAATAGATAATTTATTGCAGTACAATCTTGTAGTTATGGTGTGGGGGGGTTAAGAAATGGATTGTGTGGTTGTTTGGTGTTTGGGGTGTTGTTTGTGATAAAAGGGAGTGTGTTTTTGGTGGGGTTGTTTTGGGGGAAGTTAAAAAGGGGTATAAAAGGAAGGTATAAAAAAGGAAGATTAGTGGTTGTTGGTATAGGGTTTTTTTTGGTTTAAAAATAAAAAAAAAGAAGGGGAAAAGGGGGTGAAGAAAACGTTTGTGAAAAAAAAAAAGGCTATTTTTTTAATTTTTAATAATGTTCTATTTAAAATAAAAAAATTAATATATTAAAAGCTGTTTTAAAGGGTATAAAAGGGGGTTGTAAGGTAAGTAAGAAAAGAGGGAAGGGGAAGTATTGAGAATAAAATTTGATTAAAATTAGAAAAGGGGGGAGAATAAAAAAAATAGAAAAAAAGAAGGAAAAAAAAAAAGAAAGAAGAGAAAAATAGGGTTATAAATTTGGTATAAAATAAAAGGGTAAGATTTGGCAGAAACCGTAGAGATGTTTAAAATTTATAAAAGAAGGTAAAGAGAGGGGGTTAAAAAGGGTGGTTAGAAAGTTTGTTTTTTAAAGGAAAAAGGGGTTGTAAAGTAAAGAGAAGGGGGGGGGGGATTATTTATAATTTTGGTTTTAAGGTTTGGGTGGGTTTGAAGTTTAATTGTTTTTTGGATAGTTTAAATTTTAGAAAGAAAGGAAGAGATGTTTTTGGTGGTGGGGCAAGGGGGGGTAAGGGTAAGAAAGGAAAAGGGGAAAAGGGGGGGGGGAAAGGGGGGGTGAAAAGGGGGGAGGGAAGGAGGAAGGGGGGAAAAAGGGGAGGGAGAAGAACCGTAGAAGGGGGAAGGAAAAGGGGGGGGGAGGTAAAAGGGGGAGAAGGGGGGGGAAAAGGGGAGAGAAGAAGGTGGAAGGGGGAAGGGGAAGGGTAGGGAGTTTGGAAAAGTACGGTGTTTATTTAAGGGGGTTGTGGGGGTAGGTGGAGAGTTTGGTTTTGGGGGGAAGAGAGAGAAAGGGGGGGGGGTGGGGGCGGGGAAGAAAGGGGGGGGGGGGGGGGGGGAAAAAAGAACGCGGGGGGGAAGGGGGGGGAGAAGAGGGGGGGAGAAAGGAAGAGAAGAGGGGGGGAAGCCACGAAAGGAAGGGAAAAGAGGAGGGGAGGAGGAAGGGGGAGAAGGAGGGGGGAGGAAGGGGGAGAGGGAAGGGAGGGGGGGGGAAGAGGGGGAAGGGGGGAAGGGGAAGGGAAAAGAAAAGGGAGAGGGGAGGGAGGGGGGAAGGGGAGGGGAGAGGGAAGGGAGGGGGGGAGGAGAGGGGAAAAGGGGGGGGGGGGGGGGGGGGGGGGGGGGGGGGGGGAAGGGGGGGGGGGGGGGGGTTACGTTTTGTAAGTTAAATTTGTGGTAAATACTATTTCGTTCAATGGTCTACAAATAAAAATTTTAATAAATGAATTAGATACTTACAGTTTATTTTGTTCAATCTAAAACAGACAGTTTAATGAAAGTAGGTAGATAGTCCTGAAATTCGGTAGACGGCCATGATTTCTGAATATGAACAACGTTTCTTAGTAATATTTTTCCATACCGCAAACCGAAAAGGTACCTGAAAAGAAAATAGTTCTTGCTTCACCGTCACGGCCATTTTGTTTTTCAAAGTACAAAAAATTCTTAAAATTTGTTTCACGCCAAGCAGGGCTTAATTCCAGAATCTTGAAATGAAATTCAAAAAATGTTAGTCCATTACACTTCTTGTAACATCAATCCTGGGACACACTGTATATCAGATCTTCAAGAAGAACATTTTGAAACCCTTTAAAAAAGAAAAGGAAACGTTGGATTTGGGAAGGCAAAGTTTGAAGAACGCCGAAAAGAAATGAAACTGTTACAACAGAAATGCCGACGATTAACAGAGCAAATAACTTCACTAAAGGACGTTTTTAATAAAATTACGTATGAAAACCTTTTAAATACCAATTCAGCTAAAAATTTAATGGTATAACGATGAAAATTTCTTTAATTATTTCAACTTAAAATTATGAATTTATGTTATATGAATGTTTATGAAAATAATTATATTTTAGTTTAGTCAATGATTCCATCATCTTTGAAAGACATAATAGAAAGACAGTTGAATACCACACGTGAACAAAAATATGATCCTAACTTAAGAATGAAGAAATGAATTTGAAAATGTATTGCCTCATCCAGAAACTATCCGAAAATGGTATAGTGTAATCGGTGGCAACCATGATTTACTAAAGAATCTGTGGTTGCTATACAATCAAAATGTAAAGAAGAAAAAAATATTACAGTTAATATCGTGATTGATGAAATGTCTATTCGTCAATTAATAGAATGGGATGGGAAAAAGTATCATGGCTTTTTTGATCTTGGAACTGATTTAATACCAGATGGTAAACATTTGCCCGCTGCTAAATATGCTTTGGTATTTTTAGCAGTCAGTCTAAACGATTGTTTCAAAGTTCCTTTAAGCTATTTTTTAAATTCTAATTTAAATGGCTCTGAAAGAGCTAGCATTTTAGAAAAATGTTTACATTTGTTAAATGAAACAGGCGCAAAATTATTTTCAATAACTTTTGATGGGGCTCCAGTAAACTTAGCTGTGTACACGGAATTGGGGGCATCTTTCAATTGTAACAATTTGAAACCATGGTTTTCACACCCAATAACCAAAGAACCTGTTTATACATTTTGGGATCCTTGCCACATGATTAAATTATGTCGTAATACTTATAATTCTCCTGATAATGAAGAAATGAATTGGAAATATATTGAAAAATTAGTCGATCTCCAAAAAAGTAGAAGGACTTCATGTGGCAAACAAATTAACACCTCGCCATATAAATTATTTCAATGAAACAATGAAGGTTAAGCTGGCAGTTCAAACTCTAAGTGCATCTGTATCAGATGCAATTACATTTTGCAACAAAAGGATAAACCATCCATTTTTCAACAATTCCTCGGCTACTTCTAAATTTTGTTTAACACTAAGTGATGCTTTTGATATGCTAAATGGTCGAAGTGTGGTTGCAAAATATCCATATAGAAGGCCGGTGAATAATTCAACGATTAATTTTTTTATAACAGAAAGCTTAAGAATTAGAGAGTATATTTTAAATTTAAAGAACGAAAGTGGAAAATTATTAATTCATGGGAATCGAAAAACCGGCTTTCTAGGAATTATTGTGTGCTTGGAAAATTTGGTAAATCTTTACAACAGGTTGCGGTCAGAACAAAGATATTTATTGCCATACAAGCTAAGTCAAGACCACCTAGAAATATTTTTCAGCGCGATCAGAAGTAGAGGTGGTTTAAAATAATAACCCTTCTGTACGTCAATTTAAGAGTGCTTATAAGAGATTACTTGTAAGACATCAAATTTCTGGCTCGGTAAATGGTAATTGTGATATACTAGAGCAAACTCCAATATTATTTGCTAGTAGTTCGTCAATTAATATATCAGATGCGGTTTGCGAATTTGATATGCCTGATGATGAAGAAGAATATTTGTTTAATTTTAATGCATTAAACGTTTTTCAAGAAGATATAGTTGAATACACTGCAGAATTTGTTATAAGAAAATTAAAGAAAAAGCATTTTTGTGAGACCTGTGCAATTCAGTTGATGAAAGATAATAGAACACGATCTTCATATAATTTACTTTCGATAAAAAAAAGAGGAAAATTGTATGAACCATCTTCAGATGTTTTTAAAATTTGCAAACTTGCCGAAATTGTTATTAGGCAATTTCAAGACACAATATTTATGTCAAAGAATTTCATTTTTAATTATGAAATGCATGACTAAATTGCAGGATGTGTTTGTAAATAATGATATGTTATTGCATATATTAGATCAAGATGTTTTGACAATCATCGAAACAATTTAAATAAAAATAATTTTGGAATTTTACGTTAATATTAGAATGTATTACGAAGGCAAAAAATCAGTAGAGGACACTAACGTTGGAACAAAATATGCTCGACTTATTTTGTTTAAAAACCAATAAATGCTTTGTTCTTCATTGTATCACTGTATTATAAAATCTTTTTTTTGTAATTAAATAATAATTTTGGTTTTTACAACATCTATTTGCAGTTTTTTATTTAATTGTTAATGATCTTTTAATAAAACTATTATAGTTTCTTTTATATTAGGTGTATTGGAGACTTTAATGTTTTCTATAATTATTTATTTACTGAATTTTTGCATTATATACTTACATTTTCAAAAATTTTATTTATTAAAATAGATACAATTATTTGCTTTTGTTTATGCTAAATTTAAATTAAATTAAATAATGATTGAATAAATAATATCTAAGCAAAAAAGGTACATAGTTTTCCACCCTTTTATTACAGTATTAAATTTGATTGATCGGAGATTTCATTAATGCATGTCTATATTTAATTTTAGATATTTAAAATTGCCGCCAACAAAATGCTAGAGAAAGGACGTCTGAGACAAAAGAGAGATGCAAAGACGAATATGTACGCATGCAACAAAGACAGAGTAAAAATACTATGTCGGTGCTATGTTGGTTCTTGATATTTTCTAGTACTTGGTTTCTATGTAAATATATATGATCTAACGTTTAGACAGTAAAAAGTCTTTTAGCGTCTCCTAGTAGTCCAATAATATGCCGCTTTAACGTCACTTGAAGAAAAACATTTTTTGTTTATCCTACATAGTGGAACGTTCTGTTTTGTTTTTATGTTAGATGATCTTTATTTTGATTATTGTAGTGTCAATTAATATTCATAATTGTTGATCATAATTTGTATACTATTTGTATAAATTAAAAATTAAGTAGGACCCACATGCAAATCTTAGCATAGAAACTCATTTTTTATATTGGGAAGTGGTCATTTGACTCCGTAGACATGTAGAGTAAGGGAGAGCTTGGATAGAGTTGATCACGATCAAGCAGAAACGCATGTAAATAAATTAAAATTGAAATCTTTTCAATGGTCGTATTTAAATGAATAGCGACTCAAATAGTACTGTTTTATGGACGTTTATTATGTACAATAAAAGTTGCGAAAGGAAAGCAATGTGCGGGTCCGTCCAGTTTTTTTTAGATAGGGAAATTTTGTTTAAAAACTATTATAGAATAGAATAAAAAAACGCCAAATTTTCATATTTTTGTTTCTTTCTCTTAGGCCGTCTACCACTGTGGTTCCGGATGCACCGCAGCCTAAAAGGCTTATTGTGCTTCCTTTGGTTGTTAATCGACGTATCCAAATTTAATATCCTGCACTAATAGGTGGATACGTATTTAACTCTTTTGGTAGCATTTTGTTGCCCCCAAAAATAAGCTATCTTTTATTGTCAAGCGTCTTGCAAATGCACAATAAGTGCCGTACTGTTTCGGGAGCTCTTTCACATAGTTGACAGCTACTGTCGCCAGTAAATCTTCTAATTTTCCGCAGGTATTCTTTGACGGCCATGTGACCCGTTAAGAGCTCTGCCGTGATCTTTAACTGTGCCCTGTTTAACATTAGTAATTTAGCCGTTTGTTTCACTTAAGGTTCTATAATCATACACTTACTATGTATCAGGCCTGGTCTTAATGTCCAGTGCGCCATTCGTTGACTGCTAGGCGACTCGACTTTTTGATATGACTAAGGCTGGTTCTGGCCCAACGTAAGACATCGTGGCTCTCTGCCTGGCTAGTTTGTCAACTTTGATCTTCCCTACAATGCCCGAATGGCCAAGCGTCTAGAGAAGAATTACCTTGTTTTGACCTGCCAGGGTATTGAGTGTGTTAAAACATTTAAAAACCAGTCTAGATGACGTTTTCTGGCTTAAAAGAGCTCTCAGTATTGCTTGACTGTCAGACATAATATAGATACGCTTACGGTGGTAGTTCTTCTCTATATTAGTTTTTGCACATTTGATGATGGCAAGAACTTCTGCCTGAAAGACAGTCGCTAGGCTGCCCAAGGGGAGGGCATAACCTAGATCCTCTTTTTCACTATATATTCCTAATCCGGCCCCCGTCTCTGATTTAGAACCATCCGTATAGTAGATTATACCGTCTTTTGGAATTTTCTCTTTGTAGTCTATCCAGTCATTCCGATGTAGAATATCCAATTTTTGATATTACACAGTTTATAAAAGTCTAGAATTTTATTTTTGGTTTTCTTTTCTAAACAATGTGTAAGTATATAATACACATATCTTCATGCAAACATAATTACAGAATTATACAATTTTAATCTTAGAAATTATATGCAAGATTTATTATTAATGTGTATTGTATCTTCTTGATCAAATCCAATTTTTTTGTTCTACCAACCTATAATTATTTTGTTTGTGCTCGCCACGGTTTTCCCCCATATTTTAGGAAAAACTTGATTAAGCGCTTTTTTCCACATTTGTCAACGTGTTTATTATAGAACTGCTTGGCAATTCTCCGAATTTTTCAATAGGGTTGAAAATGCAATGGTACAGCTGAAGTCTAAGTACTTTAAGCCCTTCTCGCAAAGCAATTTCATAAACGTCAGGTTTATTCCTAAAAATTATAATTAAGTCAAACCGGGCAGCAATCTCTAGTAAATTCAATTTTAAGGCATCACTTGGAAATTCTAAATTTCTTTGTCGTAGTTAGTATTGTATTTTTGCCTTTTCCAGTTGGTAGCTGTTGTGGTAGCTTGCATTATCTATGATAATAAGGGATGGTTTTTCTAAATTTGGCAATAGCTGCTGTTGAAACCGTTTACAAAAGTTCTCCTTATTCATTTCTCCGTAGTAATTTTCATTCTTGGTCTTTGAGGAAAAAATTAAGGATGAATCCTTGGTCGTTTCCTGCATGAAGTATTTAGTACCTTTAAAAATTGAAAAATGGAATTGTACAATATGTTACCAAAGTGCTAAGCGATATACCTGCGTCCTTTTGGTTTAATTTTTTGTACACTTTTAACATTATCGTTTTGCCAAGATGTACATGTCGTTCCATTTTCAAACACCCAAGTTTCATCTAAATATACACATTGGTGTCCACTCTCTGATCGAAGATTTTTGACATACTCTCGGAGAAAACAAGCTCTTGCTAGTGCAATATTAAGTAATTCCATTAGACTTTGTTTAAAATCATCTTTTTGTACCTAAACCCAATGTTGTAAACGATTGTTCTCAAGGATTCAATTGAACCTTGAAAGTTAACGAAACGTATACCTCTAAAAATAAGTTATGTTAAAATACAACTTTTAAAATCTATGCAGTCACTATCCTTAACCATGTCATATATGGTATTTCGTATAGCAGTTTTATTAAAGTTATCAATATCGGTAACAGGTTTGGCACGTGACTTTGTTTTCTTAGGGCTTCGTAAAGGTTCTTCATCTTTGCAGGCTTGAGTAACAGTACTTACTGTTCTAATACTAATGTTTAAAGCGTCTGCTACCCTCTGCAAAAACAAATAAAGTTTTTAAAAAAGTTAGAATTAATTATAACCCCAAATTAAAATTGTTTTTCTCATTTTTTCAAAAACTACAAAAGAAATTATTATATAAATTTATTAATATGTTATGAAAGTTTACATCATTGTCAAAAAACTTAATTAGACAGCAGTTTATAAAGAAAAAAAAAGTTATTTTTTAGTTTATCAAAGTTTGTACTTCGATATAACCAGAAAATGCGATTGATGACGTGCACGCACGGATTCGCTAGTTGTACTATATGAAATCTCATCTACATTAAGTGTTTTGAACAATTTTGCAAATTTCTGGTGTCATGTGATTTATTTCTTCACTTTTTTAAATACTGTTCTAAATATACGTTTAAAATTAAAAATATGTCAATTTTTATTACTACTTCAAAATTACAAAATAATGACTTAAATTTAGAGTTTGGTTAACATAGGATTTCCATTCTAAAGTATATTTTATTTATTTTGCAAAAGAGGCACTTATTTTTTAAAGACACCGATCATATGAGTACGACAAAATGCTTTTTTTTAAAATTCGCATGATAATACACTGTTCAAGTAAATTAATAAAATAAAAAATATTATGAAAGAGAAAATTATCCTGAACTTTTACTTAAAATTTAAAGAAGTTTAGATGTGAAGGTCTGTGGCACATAACTCTTTCTAAACTTTAATAAAGCGCTTCTTTTGATGTGGAGTTTTGTGGTAAAATTAGTTGTTTCGCTTTTATTGTAAAATTAAAACATCTTAAAGTTTGTTTCAAAAACTAAAATTCACGTTTAGTACAAAGTATGGAACAAAGAAAAGCTTAAGTAACTGATAAGTCTATCATGTACAACAACAAAAAATATTTAAATTTTAGCTTAAATTTACTTAAAATTTAAGTTTCTACAATTTCTTTGCGAATTTCTCTGACATAATGTTTCTCAATTCCATTCAAATTTCATGTGGTCAAGAGATGTGAATGGCGAATTTCGTTTGAACGTAACGTCTATCAAGTGGGCCATAAATCACGCTTGAATAAAAAATGTTTACTACTCAAATCATGAACACCACGTTTTCTACGCTCACATATGAAACAAATGTTGAAGAATAACTGCAATTATCAATATTAATAAATTTGTTCAGTCAATTCGTTTTTAAAGGTATAGTTCGAATTTCTGAAATATGTCGTTAATGTCAACTTATTAATTTTACTTTATTTAAACAATTTTAAAAAAATTAATCAAAAGCTGTATTCTAAAGTCCTGATACGTATCTTAATATTTTAAATTATCACATATACTGCATAAAGTTCATTTCGTTGTTATTATTATAACGTGTTTTTTTTAAACTGGCGTCAAAGTTGTCGTTAACAATTTGTTATTATGAACCGGTAATCGTACGGTCCAATCCCGGAAAATATTTTTGTTTTAACAGATATGTAAGCAATTTATCTTTATTTATTGTTTTATATAGTTAATAATAAACAATTTTGTCTACATACCTAATATCCTTATTGTAACGATACGAATTTATCTAAATAATTAAAAGGGGTTTACTTTATTCGTTTCTATGTCTATTTTGAAACAAAATACAGTAATAATACAACAACCAGTTTCAGAACTCACATGAATTTTCTGTTTGAAAACTTAATGTAACTAACCAAAATTATAGTAGAATAACAATATTTAATGAAAAATCTTAACATTATCCTTGGAAATGTTTAAATATGAACTAATAGAGTAATAAGTTTTAAACAACATTAAAGGTACAACATTAAATTACTTAAAACAAAATTGACGTAACCTAATTATAAAGTTTGACAACACGAAATATTTTCTTCAACTCAATAAGAATTTCTACTTTGGCTAGTTGTTTGTTAATTTGATGAAAAATTTGCAACTATTACTTAACTTGTATCTGAAACCGAACATTTTCAAAAATAATTAAATGGTTTTATTAAAAAGTGTGTTCAAAAAATGTTCAGGAATAAAAACTTCTGTTCATTATTAATAAAAACAGCAACTAATGAAACATAATGTTCGTGTTAAAACAAATTAATCACGGTTGCTTCCGCCTTCACAAAAAAAAATTTTTTTCTATTTTGGTTTTTTAATAAGCTTATTAAAAGTCTGAAACTAGTGTTTTATGATACTTTGTTAAAGTATAGTTACATTAGAATACAGTTATTTTTATATTTATATTAGTATCTCTGTTTTTAACGTACATACTTTAAACGTAACCTATAATTTTTAATCGGATTTTTATTTTGTATAAAATGTAAGCTCGTATTTTGTTTGTATTAATTTTAATTATAGTTTTTATACTTTTTAGAATTAGAAATAACCGTACATTAGAAGAATCTAGTGATTGGGATATCGTATGGCTCTGAAATTTTGTTGTTGGGCGAAGTTCGTTGTGATCTTTCTAATAAAAATGTTTTCAAGATGGCGGCACTTTTGGACCCACCGGAAGTGGACACATACTCTATTATTTCAAATACAATTATATATTTTTTATGGCTTTTTTGGTTTTAGCAGCTAATTTTAGATGAATTTTTTACTGCATTTCCTATACCTAACTGTAGCCGTTCTTCAGATATATTAACTTTACGAGATTTTTTACATTTGTAACGTCATATACCGTCGCTACCATTGCAGATATAGCGCTAAAATTGGCGCAGCAGAAATATTATTTTTTATCGCAATTATGTAAAATAATATAGCTTCTACAGGGTGTCCAAAATTTAATTTCAATATCATTCTGCATAATTGCGATAAAAATAATACTCCTGCCGCGCACCGTTCCAATTTTAACGCTATATCTGCAAAGGTAACGACGGTATATGACGTCAAGCGTGACGTTACAAATGTAAAAAATATCGTAAACTTAAAATATGTAAAGAACGGCTACAGTTAAGTATAGAGAATGCTGATAAAAATTCATCTTAAATTAGCTGCTATAACCAAAAAAGCCATAAAAAACATATAATCGTATTTGAAATAAGAGAGTATGTGTCCACTTCCGGTGTTTCCGGAAGTGTCCCCGTCTTGAAAATATTTTTATTGAAAAGATCACAACTAAGTTCGGCCAACAACAAAATTTCAGAGCCATACGATTTTCCCATCCCTAAATTGTTCTAATGTACGGTTCCAAACAATCACCCTGTATATAAATAATAGAAACGATAATAAACAGACGCACAGTTTATGTTAACGATACCCGTCAAATTAGCAGATGTTTTATTATAACTGCACGAATATTATGGGGGGTTTGTAAATTTTGTTCAATTTCTACTGTATGTATAAAACTTTCTGCTTGTATAGATGTACTGTAGTGATACATGTATGACAAAATTTCAAAACAAGTCACGAGTATCAGAGGTGACAACTAACCCATGTCGTAGTACATAAATTAGAAGTCAGTAACCCACTCCAAAAATAAAGTTAATAAAATTTGGCCTTAACAAAAGAAAGTTGTGATCGTCAAATAAATAAAATGGAAAAGGATCCTACGTTGTGATTATTTTTAATTTCTCTACAAGATTTGGATAGATTCGGATTGAATGAGAACTGATTCACTTTGGATAATGTATTATAAACCAATATATTAAAATAAAACTCACATGCAAACCACAATAACTTTTAATATTTAATTCCTGCATAGGCTGCTTACAAAAAGGAAAATCTGAAAAGTACATTGGACATACACAAATAACACACAAATCGCAAAGGCATAACACATAAAATGTCAATAATCAAAATATTAACCAAATCAAATAAAACACTGCAACAAGATATGTTCATCATATTTCAATTCTTATGAGATAAATAATCATCAAATAGCCTCATGACTTCGTTTGTCGAATGTTAGTAAAAACACAGAGAAAACAAAAAAAACAACACATTGCATATACATAATAAATATATCAAATCAAATCAAGATCATAAATCAATAACCTCTGCTTTGATATTCTTTGTATCAGCAGGTAAATAATAAGTTCAATGACAATAAATGTCATAGTAAAAGTTTCATGTTAAATTGAGAGAGAGATAAGCTACTCCACTTGCATGAAACCAGCTAGGACATTAAGTCTACTAACAACTCTTGCCAGGCGGCTTGAACCTCTCTCTTTATGGCATTAAGTCGAGGAAAGAGATAAGCTACTCCACTTGCATCAAACCAGCTAGGACATAGTCAACCAACGGTTGTTGCCAAGCGGCTTGAACCGCTCCATTTCTGACAAACAGTCTCCAACGTTTGCTAAATCAAAAATATCAAATAATTCCACAGTGAAGGTGTATAAGCTACTCCACTTGCAACAAACCAGGTAGGACAATTAAGTCAACCAACGGTCGTTACCAGGCGGCTTAAAATACACCCATCCAATTCGAACTAAATCAATATATCAAAAAACAACATCGATAAAAGCCTTCATTCAAAAACGTTCCCCAACTTGTAAAAGTTAAGTACAAACAAATTCATGAGTAAGGTATCGTTCACAACCAGTTAAACTAAATCAATGCAGACACAAAAAAAAATAAGAATCAACGCACGAATACACGAAGCTTTCCGCTTACATTTACTAGGTTAGCTTAAGAAGTTGAACATTGAACGTTACTTTACAATCACTCATGGTAAAACTGCACACAAACATAATAAACTGTCTAGTAACTTCTTAAGTTGAAGTTGACACAACAATTTCGTATACACGTTAATTTTTCGTATACGCAAGTGTTAGCGGAATGGTGCTAAACATTTGCCAATTCTTAATTTTACGTACTTTGATTCAATTCAAATAGATGTAAACGACCCTTAAAACAAACGATTTAAAACAAATAATAATTTAGTAGCGTTCCACATCTTGTTGCATTGTTAGGAAAAAATCCCCTTCATATGTTCTAAAAATAGACTGAAAACGCCCAAATTTATGCCTTCGCGACAGTGGTTATTTTACAATCTGAACTAAACATTGTTAACTTATACTTTATCTATTGTTTCCCATAGCAATAGATATGAACTCAATTTACATTAAACCTTAATAAAAAAAAACATTTGATAAATTGGTGACGAACGCTTCATGAGGGCGTTTTACAAAAAGAAAATACGCGCGAGAGAATTCTCTACGTAATAAACCTTCAGACAAAGAAACTACATTAGCGGTTCCTAATTAGTTAATTTTTCTATAATTGTGGTTTAAACAATCGTAAAAGGTAAAACTAAAAACGTGCAAAAAGGTAAACTTAAATCTGGTTCAAAATAAAGCATCCCCAAAATTAATCTAAACATACATTGTACATACCTCTAGTAACAGGTTACAAGGTTCACACACAAGTGTCCCTGCATCGCCCTTATTTCATTAGTTCAAACAAAAAAAAAATTAAGGCGGAGAATTCTTTTCGATATATTTCGAGAGCAAAAGCGTACAAAAAAAACTAGCGGTTTAATATGTCGTCTACCTTTCAGAGTAATTATACATAATTTTTTTTTATTATTATTTAATTTTAAGTCTGGAACTCTACAGTACCTCCTACGAATGTGAATGTACAGGTTAGTGTTTCACCAGAAAGCATTTGTGCGACTGAGATATTTAAATTTACTTTTGGATTTTCTGTAAAAGCATTCATGAAAACACAAAATATTCGAGTTGGCTGTGACTTTGACGTTTAGGTTATAATATTAATTTTTGAACAAGTAAAACCAAATATGGTAATGGCAATCTGACGTAAAAATTGATGCCAATCTAACTACTAAAATTTTTTTTTGTATGAATTAATTATTTCACAATTAATAGTGTAATGAAGGTTGCCAAGTTTTTCTTAGGTTAAATGTTGACATTTATGTTGTATGTTTATGAACGTCTGCTGTCAAAATTTATTTGTGTTGTTTACCTTTGAAGTTCGCATATGTTAGTAAACACTTTGGATGTAATTATCTAAAAATGCACTAATACTTTCTTTATATATTATATTTATGAAGAAAAAAATTGATATTTAAAAGGATTTATTAAAGAAAACCTTTAACAGCGTTTTTTAGTTACAACCTATAAAATGTACTTAAACAAGTATAATCAGCTGTGCCTAACTCCGACAACGTTTTTGCCAAATACGTCATCAGTTTTAATGACGTGCGACCAAAGTAAGATTACTATTATATTATGAACTTTTCAATAAGGAAAACAAACACAGAATTACAAAAAATGTTTACAATGGCCTCATTGTACATCAATGTACATTTACAAACGATCTTCATAAAGTCGACTTACATTTCTTACTATGTACATTTGTGTCTATTCTTTTTATTGTTTTATAAACTGTTACGGTGAGAAGGTAGAATTGTACCCGCTTCAGTCAGTAAGAAGGGTGGGTTTGGATCAATAATAAATTAACCTAGAGATATTTAATATTAAGGGCGCCAAGTTCTAATAGTCTAAGAAAAAAAAATTAACGACGAACTACCCGCTAGTTGCAATTCTGCACCATAAAACGCTATGTATAACATGTTGAACCCTTATATTGGCGTAAAATAAGTGCAGTTCAAATTTATAATATTATACAGGGTGTTCCATTTAAAAAAACATATCTTTCCGCTACCTACAAGTAATCAAACACACTGTAATAGCTATTTACAATCGAATGCGGTAAGTTCAAATTTAAAGCGCGATAACTTTGTTTAAGACACGAGCCCGAAGGGCGAGTGTCTTATTAGTTGGAGCGTTGTAGAAGAACTTAACACATGAGATTTTGTATAAAGCTTTTGGCGGACAAATTTTAAAGTCTAAATTAAAAAAAATAATTGATTGTTGGATTTGCTTAAACATAGTGTGCTTTGATCCCCATATTCAAATTAAAAATAATTTGAGGGCTTTTAATTGTGATAGTCAAAATGAGCGATAATGATGTTAGTTTTACCTCAACACCCCCTGAAATAAAGCAATTAGCAGATGGGGCTACTAAACAATTACTACCAGAAAAATCAAAAGTACGGTATGAAGCTCAGTATATGTCCTCAAAAATTGGTGTAACGTAAATAAAGCAAAAGTCTACTCTGAAAATGTTCTTCTTGCGTATTTTACACAATTAGTGGATAAAAAAACCAAATCGTTATGGGCTATCTATTCGATTCTACGATCATGTATTTCTCTTTACGATAATTTAGAATTTAGACATTTCAAAATATGCGGGACTGATATCTTTCTTGAAAAATGTTAGTCGTTCTTTTGTTATATCAAATATAGAATGGGTTAAGATCGTTAAAAAGTATTTGGCACTACGAATTAAAATAACTAAAATCAATGATTGTTTATTTCTGCGTTATAAAAAGGGAAAATGTTGGGGATCACATGTAGGTATTAATACTATAGGTTCAATTCCCTCAAAAATTGTAGAGTTTTTACATTTAGAAAACCCCAAAGAATTTACAGGCCATTGTTTCCGCAGAAGTTCGACCACCTTATTAGTAAATCAAGGTGGTGATTTGCTTTCGTTGAAAAGACACGGCGGTTGGAAAAGTAGCAGTGTGGCCGAGTCTTATGAGGAAGAATCCTTAAAAAGAAAAAGGGAAGTTTCAGAAATGATCACCGAAGTACCATCAACTTCTAAAAGACCTACAATACAAGTTAATGTTACTAATCCTCTAAATACAAATATTCAGTCAGAACAGCTGATTCCTGGTTTATTTTCAAATTTAGAACATTGTACAATAAACGTAAACATTTACAACAATTGTACAGTGGAGAGAGAAAATAAGTAATAACATGCAAAAATTATGTTTATTGTAAATTTTGATAATTATGAATAAATTCTACATGACTCAAGTATATTCTTTTAATGAATGGTTACATGGAAACGCAAGCATTAAGCAGGAATGGCTTTTAGGGATGTTAGAAAGTCAGTCAGGATATCTACAAATAAATAATTTAAAATTGAGGTTAGTTATTTTGTTTGCATTACCTGATTTAATTCCATAAAATTACCAGTCATTACACCTTAAATGTACTATGGAGAGTCACATGCTTTCTCACATTTCTCTGTTATACACATTTTACTCCCGTAAACTAAAATAATTCTATTAATGTTTTTTATATATAGTTGTGGAATGACGATTGTAACAAAAGGTTAAACAACATTTGTGTTTCGGTTCAAAATGTACAAAATAGATGTCGCTCTTTCCAAAGTACCTACACGCATTTACTTTTTGCTAAAATAAAACATAACGATTTATTTTAAGCAGAATAATTATAAGTAACAAGGTACCATGGTCGGCAAGAAGGGATACTGAGGAATGCCAAAAACAATTCTTAAATACAGTTTGGGTTCTGATAGTTTTTTATTCCAATGAATTAAGTTATATAAGGTCCATTGCGATATCGTACGATACGTTTAGGCATCGCAGAGGCAGAGGTTAAACATTGTTTTCAGTTAATAAGTTTTGCATATCTAGTGTTGTCCCGTGCTATCATAACACGTTCGACATTAATTTGCATTAAAACAACTTTATTTATTATAATATTATTAAAGTGTAATTGTAGAACGCGATGATCGCCTAACGAGAGTTACACCGAGTAAAAAGTGTGAATTTAATACGTGAATTAATCAAAATAAATCAAGAAGTTATACAAACTAAAAGGAAGAAACAGATACAAGAAGTGTGTTAATAAACAGAGTTAGAAACAGATAGCGCGCGCTTGCGGGTTAGGAAACGCACATTATTACCACAACACATACGAGGTAATCTAACAAAGTACATAGCAAAAATGTCGTTACAACGAACACCTAAAACAGATAAAAGGCCTTGAAAAAATAATGGAAATGATGAAGACATTAATGAACGATGTAAGAGCCATACGGGTAGACCGAAAAAACTACCAACAGGAAATTGCAGAAAAAACAACATAATAATTAAAGAAAATGATTTAAAGGAAAAAAAAGAAAGAAAATAAGTCGAAAATTTTATTTCCAATACATTAAACGTAGAGGTAGAGATTAAGGATGTATAGAAAATTTATTTATTTGTTTGTATGTTATAATTTTATTACTATATTGTGATGTAAGTGTTATGTATTGTGTATTGGTTCGTCTTGGTAAAGCATTTGCTTTAAGATTTAGGAAAACCACTAAATCCTAAACATGCAAACTCTTACCCACCTTAGTATTCATATTGATTAAGTATTTAAACAATATCGAAGATAAATAAGAACATAAAATATAACAGCGAAGTCATTGCATGACGACATATAATAGTCCAAGCCCAAACGACAGTGACAAAAATAAAAATATAAGGAAAGAGAGAATATTGTCATCGACAATTAGAAGAAAAGATAATGGAATCAGATAATCAGCTGAGAGGAATCACTATTATATTGACCACGATTTAACCAAGAAGGAACCAAAAATACAAAAAATACAAAAGAAAGGAAAAGGAAAGACACACTACCAAAATGGCATACCAAATAAGTATTAATAACACTTAGTATAAGTGTAATCCAATATCAGAAATGTTAGAGAAATTAAGTGGTAGCACTTCAAAAACGGATAGACGAAACACAACTCGGACGGAAGGTAAAGTGACAACAAAGGCAATGAAAAGCACTACGAAAAACGAAAATAAGAGAAACAACAGCATTATGATGGGAACATAGAATGTACGTGGAACTCATGTCGAGGGATCAATAAAAAATTAAATGAAAGAACAGCAGAGTTACAAAATGGATATAATAGCATTACAGGTGACAAAATAAAGTGTAATGTGAATAGAAGAAATAAGAAAGTTAATGTATTTTAATAGTGGCAGTCAGCAACGAATGTTTGGAGCAGGGTTTATGGTAGAAAATAGTTTAAAGCAGTTGGTTATGAAGTTCCAGCCGGCGTCTGAGCGGCTATGTAGTACATATAAGGGAAGGGAAGAGAAATATAAGTATAATTAACGTGCTCGCCCCATCTGAAGAAAAAGATGAAGGAGAAAACACGTATCAAAACATACCAAGACATATCAAGACATACTAAATTACGATATAAAAATCCTACTACAACGAGAAAATTGTGATAGAAGCGATATACCCTTTATAGGGCAATATAACAAACATACCAACATGGGAAAATGTTAATAGATTTTGCTACAGAGGAAAATATGATAATAATCTTCAAACATAAAGACATACACCTCGGAACCTGGAGGTCGTCAGATAACAAGACCGTCAATCAGATAGACCATATGTAATAGAAGCACAGCACATCAGTGCAATTAGATATGTAAGAAGTTACAGAGGGGCAGACGCTTACACTAAGCATTTCTTATTCCGGATAAAAATAGAGCGGATAAAGCCAACAATAAAGGAAGTACATATGAAAAAAGGGTAAAATATAACAACAGCAAACTGAAAACTAATGAATCCATTAAACAGTATAGAAATGGATTAGAAGAGGGTCTAAGAAATGTTAATGAGAATGGAAGTACAAAATTACACTGCAAAAATTTTGAGAAAACAATAAAGGAGGTAGCATATTTTATGACAGATAAAAACCATAAGACGAAACATGCGGATTGCTTCGACAAGGAATTATGAAAGCTATCAAAATAAGAAACGAAGCTAGGATGCAGAAGATAAAAAGAAACAACAAGAAAAACAATAGAAAATATGAAGATAAAAAAACCAAAAAGGTTATGCAGAATGAAAACAAAGAAAATGGAAGAAAAATTCAGAAATTGGAGGAAAATTTCATAATAAAGAATACTTGAAATTTTCACCAAGAAACAAAAAAAAAAGGAAAAGAAAAAAGCTAGCCATGTTGAGATAAAAAGGAAACTTGGTGGGCGAAGGAATTTTAAACAGATGTGTTGAATATTTTAGACATTTTGAAGGAACAGGATGCAGAAGTCGATAGCATGGAAATCAAAATAATTACAGAAAGAGGAGTTAATACAAATACCTACGGAAGAAGAAGTAAATCACCTGAAAAATAATAAAATAAGGTAGTGGAAGAAATGTAAAAGACAAGTCTTAGAACAGTGCAAGTGCAAAAGGGAAATGAACTGACAAGAGTAAAAATCTAAATATTAAAATCAAACGAGGCTAAGATAAATTAAATTCAATTAGTCGAGGAATTTACTTATTTAGGAGTGCTGCTATCAAACAGGGGCGGAGAAGAAAATAAAATAAGCGAAAGGATAGTGAAAGGTAATAACGGAGTTTGTTACCAATTTTTAAATCCAAAGTGAAACAGTGTGGTCTACAGTGACATACGGTAGTAAAATGTGGTCTCTCTCCAAAACGAAGCAAAGAAAGTCAGAAATCTGAAAAAGAAAAGTGCTGAGAAGTATATTCAAAGGCAAAAGGGTATGAATGAAGAGGTGATGGACTTGTATGGTCAACTTTCTATAGTATGGGTAATTAAACGTCTAAGGATACGTTGGTTAGACCACGTAGAAAGGTTAAGAAGGAAAGAGCAACAAAGCAAGTCATAAAGCATGGTGTTCTAAAAAAAGAAGAGGAAGAGGATAGAAACAGAGTTAACAGATCTAAAAATTGAAGTCCGCAACTGGGAAGAATTAGCTATGGATAGGAGGAGATGGAGAAACATAATCAAGCAAGCCCATGTCTTCTAGTCCTGTAGAAATATTTAAAATATATAACTTTGGACGTGTTACGATAGCACGACACGACACGACACTAGATGTTGCAACATTTGTTGGTGGTATATAATATCCTCTTATATAGGGAATATAGTCGTCAGTTCTGTCACTCCTGAAGAGCCCCAAAAGCACAAAACAACTGTCGAGTGATTCTTGATGTTTGTTTGCCATTGTACAATATCTTCTAAACTTACAGCAGGCCATTTGAGATTGTTATTTACACCAATACTTAGTTATCTACATACCTCGTTTCTAGGATAGGTAGAAAAATGAAAATTAATTGGGGTTTGCTTAGTAAAAAATTTTCGTAACCCCATCCGTATTTAAGAAAAAGAGCGTTGAAGAAAACAAATTTATACCCGTTTTTTACGATTTTTCCGATACTACTGGCAACATTGTAAACAAATTTTATACGAATATGTTTTGGAAGCTGATACATTCCATGAATTTGTTTTTATATCTGTATCTCATAGAGGGCGCTACGGTTCTTACCAAGTAGTATGGAACATAACTTTATTAAGATTAGATTTATTAATCAATTTAACTGAACTTAAACATCATTCAGTTTTACACAAAAAAGGTACTCTTGATAAAACTTCTTACGGTTTTATTTCATACACCGAATAAACGTGTGTCGTGAGCAATATGTCATCACGGAATATAAATCTAGGAAATGTATATCGCGATTAATACGTTAACACAAAAATTATATTTGGCGCGCATTTCCATTTTCATTTCCAAAAACGAAGCCGGACATCTTGTAACTATTTCTTGCTTGCTGGTAACTAGTAGAGTTTAGCAAATCGTTAATTAAAACTACGCAAATAGTTAAAACATTTCCAATAACAATTGGTTAAGTTGTATTCGTCTAAACCTACCGTAAGTACTTGCTCTTTTCACTTTTCTTTGTACAAATTTTAGATGTCATGTGCAATCTTTTTAGACTTTACGCTTCCTATTCTCTGCGTCTTTTGTTTCGTCTCTGGATAACTTCCTGGGTTGTTCGAGTACCGCACCACCAACAGCTACGTCAGACAGCTGGAGGCAATTTGTGGGTACTACGTCTACCAGTTAAAAGGACGTCTATGCATTGTGAGCTAAACGAAAGGACTTAACACTTTCCACTTCTCTTCAAACACCTTCCCCAAGAAGAATCCTACAGTACAATTGATAATCTGTCAATATCGTCTCCAATCGAAAATCCTACTCCCTGGACTTCGTTCACATAAAAAAAACAGCTAAGTTTTTGTATTTAAGTTATCGTATTTACTTGTATTACTTGTGAGTGTGAAGCTTATGTACATTCGACATAAAACGGCGTTAACTTTTAGTTTTAAGTAAAACCATATTCGGTGGTACACTCAACAACCGAGAGATTTTAATCGACGACGCCGGGAAACTGCTGTTCTACCTAAACAGCTTATTTCTACCAACCTACTACAACACACCGATCCGTACTTTCTTTATTTTCTTTTCGTTTATTTCATCTAGAGACTCCGTATATTTGTAAACTGAACCCGTTACAAACTCGATACTGGGTACCGTTTTCGGAATATTTTGATTTGAAAACTATGAAGTTTTTTACTAAACAAATCCCAATTTCATTGGTAATGGCAAATAGACGAGGTACGTTATTTTTGTTTTAGGCATTGACACAGGTACTGTGTCTGTCTTGTACTCTATTTCATCAACTGACATGTTCATAATACCTTCACGTCGGCAAGCACCGGAAGAACCTATTATTAAAATAATCTAAAATAAAAGTTATAAAATATTGATTTAATGGCTATTTTAATTCTACTTTTGTTGAAAGATATAATGCATCAGGTGTACCCTGTATAGATTAATTGATTTCATTCAAATCTAATATTTTTGATTTTTTAGGCGCATACCCATCGAATGATGATTTTAGTGAAGTCAAGAGTCGAGTTTATTTTGATATGACAATTGTCTGTCGAATGTTTAAGAGTGATCGTAATTTTGAAATTTTTTTTTGCCTTTCTTTTGAAATAAACAATTAAAATATTTTCTGTAATTGTAGGTATTCCATTTTTCTTACACCATTCCATAAAATTAGTATATTTCTTTTGTTGAATTTTTTGGAATTAATTTATTTGTAGCATTTTCTGATACTTCCCTTCATTTTGGAGGAGTGTACTGGATATCAACATCAGTCATTTTATTCTATTCATTTTTATTTATTTGCAATTATACTAAGTGACATAGAAAGAAGAACACCCAGTAATAATGAATTTATTTGAACAATTTTTGGTATACTAGTGTGTACGAATTAGATTAGTGAACGATCACAATTTGATAAAAATTAAACTGTTTACTTCTTCAAAAAACTTAATAATGTGTTGCTCCACCACGATGTCTTGTGCACTCATTAACACTTCTGGGCATACTTCTAATGAGGTGATCGATTTCTTCTTGAGGTATCTCATCCTAAGCCATCTGTAACTGATGCTGCAAAGCTGCTAGATTTTGTGCGGGGTAAGGTAAATTGAGTAATCTTCTTTTCATAATATCCCAGACGTGCTTGATGGGCGAAAGATCGGGAGATCTTGGTGGCCAAGGCAACAAAGCGATTTGATTGGCCTCAAAATAAGTCGAAGAAACCCTAGCAACATAAAGGCGTGCGTTGTCTTGTTGGAATGTGCTGTTGGGGATGGTCTGAACATAAGGTACAATATGGGGTCTACGACCTCCTGGATGTAGCGCGCAGCGGTCATGTGACCTCTAATGAAGACCAAAGGTGACCTACTTTCAATAGCAATAGCTCCCCATACCATAACTCCAACTATGTGGTGCACATGCCTATTTACAGAAAATTGGGGATCTTGTCTTTCACCGCGCCGTCTTCTCACCCTTGCACGACCGTCATGCATACCCAAACAGAATCTGGATTTATCATTAAAGACAATTGAATTCCATTCTTGGTCCCACTTTGCCCGTTCTCTACACCACGCTAGACGATAACGTCGATGCTCTGGAGTCAATGGTAGCACAAAAAGGGGACGGTATAAAAAGAGCCCAAAGGTTCTTATCCGCCTATAAACGGTTCGCATCCCAATCGGTCTTCCATGTTCTTCAAACCACTGGTCCGAAATCGCCCGTGTAGAAGAGAAGAGGTCCCGTTAAGCCAATAGTCTAAGACGGCGATCTTCGCGTTCTGTGGTTCTTCGACGACGTCCTGTACCTCTGGCTCTTCGTGTACGGCCTTCTTGGTTCCATGCCCGAACACAGACTGCCACAGTATTTAAACTTTATTGCGTTCTAGCGGCTATATCTTTCATAGACAAACCAGATTCACGCAATCCCACAATTCTACCCCTATCAAATTCGCTTAATTGCCGAAAATTATGGCGTCTTCGCACTGGAGGCATTGTGATTGAATTAAAGAAGCTCTTTGAAATGCAATTTAATTCGCTTAAATGACAAATGTACTTACAAATGCTTAATTCATTGTTTTAGGCCTACTTAATCGTAAGTGTTTTTGAATGAGGTTAACAAAACAACCGCTAGGGCAATATGGCTGAAAAAACTGATCGTTTTTATCTTAATATAAACAAAAAAAATTTCCAAAAAAATTTGCAAAATATTCATTATTACTGGGTGTTCTTCTTTCTATGTCACTTAGTATATAAAACGTAAAATTGTCAATTTTAAGTAAGATTTAATACTCTTGGTCTAAGCCTACAAATTATAAATCTACCCCATTTGACAGCACCAACAAATCCTGAACTAATTACAAGGCATTTTGGTTTACCTATAAATTTACATAATTAAAACCAAAATTTATTATAAAAAACACAATCATAAAGCCTGTTAAAGCACTTGTGGTGGTTAAAACTAGGTTAACACGTTTTAGATAACTAACTAACTGCAATCATTTTATGAGAGAAATGCATTGCATCTAACACAAAAGATTAGAACATATGAAATAACAGATTGCATAATATAAACATGATTGCCTTTAACATAAACATCTAAAACTAAACCAAACATAAAGAAGTTTAATAAACATAAACTACGTACTCCAAGCTTAATTAACAATGTATTTTACTTACAACCCTGTTCGGTTTTTGGTTTTTTATTTTTAAAATGGGTAGACGATACGTTTACCGTTATACGTAGGTATAAGTACTAAAAAGTATGGGAACACAAGAGAAAACTTCATAAAAGCAGGATGGATATATGCTGAAACATTTTCTACAGTATTGAAATATTTGTAACAGAACTTGTAAAAAAGCGTTTTATTGAAAAACTTTCTTTCACGAATGTATATATCATATTTTATTTATGTACGTTTTATTTGATGATACAAAAGTAATAAAGACACATATTTGTTGAGTCGCTTTGTTTCTCTAAAGTATTTGGTGGATCCGTGCGTTATTGTTGTTGGTTTTAATTCTTCTTCTGACACTAACCATTAAAATCTTACAATTACGTAATTTTATGCACGGATGTACTATAAATTGACATTTATACACGAATTTGTTAGTCATAAACTTCATTTTATAGCCCATGGACTTCTTGATTTCCATAGGCTAACAATGAAACGTCAAACAACAAAATATCTAATTGAAAGAAATTCATTAGAAATAAAAAATTCTACTTTATTAAACAATTATTTTGGATAAATTATGTTAAAAATATAAATAGAACAATTGTCCATCCTAATATTTCGAGGTGCTTGACTGCAATAAACCACTGGAGTTGAAGTGGAATTGTTGCAAGTTATTACCCTACAAGACTGGAGGTAGCTGCTAATTTAATATTAGTAGCCGATGAATAATCCTTTCCAGTCAATATTTTATCAGTTAACCTTCTATATACTGTTCCGCAACTGACGTTGTGAAGACCTAAAGAAAATAACCTGCAGTCTTACAAGGCTACTACGTGTCCAAAACTAACAAGACGCCATAAACAAAATCGGTTAATTTTTACTAGAACCTACCAGAACTGACAGGCTCGCGAATAGAGGCAGGTGTTATGGACAGATGAATCTCGCTTTACCTCGGTTCGGTAATGGTATGGGGATGCAACTTTTACGATGCTCGCACAGATCTTCACGTTTGTGACAGAGCAGCTCCAGATCGATACATTAGAAACATTCTTGAAGACTATGTTGTTCCTTATTGCCACTTTGTTGGTGAAGACTTTTATTTAATGCAAGATAATTCTCGGCCACACGTAGCAAACACAACTTTAGAATATTTAAACGATGTTGGAATTACTAGTTGAAATTGGCCAGCCTGCTCACTGGACCTGAAACCAAGTCTTTAGTGGAAGAATGGGACAGAATTATCTCAAGAAAATCTGAAAAGACCCACTACTAAGTAATTATTTGGTTGCTTAATTTTTGTTTTTTGTTTTACCTGTTTTTCGGTTAAAACGGCATAATGATATGAATATTTACTTCTTTCAGTTTTAATAAATTTTTATTAAAGTCATGAGTCTGTATATTACCGGAAATTAAATTTAATATCTAATTTGAATAAAAATTTTTTTTTGTTGACGATGTCATATTTTCAGTCAAACAGGCTAGCGAATCCGAACTTTATCGCTCAGTATAGTTTCGGGTTCGGCAATTCAAAATAAATTGCATTTTTTTTTCAAAATTTTACCAAAAAAATTTTGCCGACTACTTGTCTGGTACATTTCCCACTTCTGTAAGACAAAAAAAAACGGCCAGTATCCATATTCGGACGTAAAGCAGCATACTTTTTATAAATCTTCACTTGGCGATATAAGGTTGTCGATTACACTAACATTCTATTCTTTTTAGTTTTAGTATCTCGGAAAGTGATCAATAATAAAGTCTTGGATAGCATCAACTACTAGCTCTTGTTTCCTGCATGATTCAGCTATTCCAAATATTACAGCCACCTGTTTTCAAAGAGCTTGGTTAAACACTTGTCTATTAAAATAAATTCATTTACTTTATTAATTAAATATATTTCATCTGGAGCTTGGAATACAAAGCCATAACTTTAGACTTTTTGGGCTTAAATCTATCGGATTTTCTATTTAAAAATCCAAATAAGCTTGAGTAACTGTTTATATGTGTGTTGTAGTTGGCTTTGATAGTGGCCTTAAGCATGGATCAGTAAGACCACAACGAAGAAGGTTTTCTTTCTTTCGATGGATACCAAAAATAAGCCAAAAGACTCTTTTCACAATGATCATAAAGTTAGACTTTTCAAGAAGGTTAAGTTAAAAATTTTTTATGTTGATTTGATTGCAGATTTGTTTAGACAATGACTACACCATAAACTGTTCAGTCTGCAGTTTTTCACGGATTCTAGCTCTTTGCCACCATGTTGCAACATTAGCTGTTTTTGCATACCACAACATATCCGTGACAGATGAATGTTGTACCAAAAAATTAAAGACTACCGAGAACGTAAAAACAATTGATGAGTTATTTCCACCAACTAAGGAATATCGGGGTGCTAAACAATTATCAACTGAAAAAGAAATTATTACAATAACTTAAGTTAATAGGCAATTAAGAACATAGTTGTGTCGGTTTAAGAGCTGTTTGATTGTTTACACACATAATACGTCATACACAAAAAAAATTATCGGTAGCAATACAGAATACCGTGCTCTCGCGGTGATATTCACCCATATAGTTATAAATTAATTAACGACACAGTAAACAAGTAATAGACAAAGCTCGATAGCCGTTGCTGTTGAGTGAGACGGATTCTTATCCTCTTTGAGTGTCGAACTTATTCCGCTAGCTACGCACACAGAGCGTGTGGATTCAAATGTAAGAATGAGTAATTTATTTATAAGCGCCATCTTGACTTAAAACGTACTTCATCAGAACAGTCAAAGTTACTTTGATTGTAATACGAACAAACAGGATAAGAAACCGTCGAGTACAAGTAATTGGTCCACGACCCACAATTCTTCAATATTAACATATAGTTACTAGAAATAAGTTACTTAACTAGGATCACATACGTGTATTGTTTATTAAAGCGTTGTTTTGGAGCGTTTCACAGCAATACTTCCCAGTTATAATTTACTTAGTAATTTGGACTCCAAATAGTATGATAATTTTGATTGTTCAGAAGAACAAAACTGGAGCTGTTAATTTGAACTTATTAAAATCATTTTGCACAAATCATTTCCTACCGTATTTAGAAAAACAATCAATATTACTTATTATTGTTAATTCATTTTGTACAAATACATTATTATTCTTTTATAATATATTTCTGTTATACATTTTTCTAGAGGGTCTTGATGATCAGGTCCAAAATGATGCTTTTCGGGAACAACATGTTTTGATTGTTGCTCATGGAGTACAGTAAAGTACTGATAACTTTCCGTATTTTATATCTGCATTAAAAACGCCTAAAAACACTCAAAAACTCGAATGTTGACGTACATGACATTCTGACGTTTTTAATCATAATACAATAATGAAAACGTATAGATAAATAAATAAACAATAGTTATTTATGTATCAAATCACTAAAGTGACGATTTCGGAAAAATATATTTCTATTTTCTTTATTAGTGGGTACTTTTTATTTATTCATATGGTACATATTCATTGTACTGTAATGTAAGCGTTCTGTATGGTGCCATAAATATATCAGTACAAACCGTATAGTGTGGTGAAAAAACCGTGGCAAATTGTGGATTGGTTTTTCTTGGCAAAGCATTTGCTTTAAGATTTAGGAAAATCAGAAAAATCTAAATAAATCAACGATCAGCTTTATATACCTGGATGGTCTTTGAACTGCCAGCACTCTATAAGACGGGTGAGCAAAATTTTGTCTAAATAAGTAATCTGCTCTCCGAGAGCAGCGTTTTCTCTCCATTTTTGTAAATAACAAGAACGCCAAGCTACAATACCGTTGCGTTCCATAAGCAATTTTTGTTGATTTTCACATTTCCAAGTCAATTCTTAATAAATACCTTCAAATAGTTTCTTATCCACTACTATAATTAATCTTGTTTTGCACCTTACTCAATAAATTTTTTAACGTTGGCACTTGCTTGTCAACCGTGTAAAACTCTGTTTTTTTCAAAATTCCTAAATCATACTCATCCATCACTATTTTGTTGGATCATTAGTTTTTCTTTTTTTTTTTGAAGGTGATTGCGTAGATCACCGTCAGTCACAACAGCTTCTTTTCTGATCCTCAAAGTAGTAGCCATTGATTTTCCAACAGCAACCGCTGCAAGTTCAGTTGCCTTGTCTAAAAAGAATGCCCATTTACCAGCATTTTTTGTCTATAAAAGAATTGTATAATGTATAGTTTTCTTCGCAATTCCAGCCATAATAAGGATAAATTTAAAACATAAAAATAACATTAACTACTTGTAAGTCAAGGTGCCACTTATAAATAATTTACTCATTGTTACATTTGAATCCACACGCTCTGTGTGCTTAGCTAGCAAGATAAGTTTGACGCTCAAGGAGGATAAAAACCCGTCTCACTCAATAGCAACGGCTATCAAGTTTTGTCTATTACCTGTTTGCTGTGTCGCTAATTAATTTATATTTAAATGTGTGGAACATCCACGAGAGAGCACGATATTCCGTATTGCTACTGATGTATCTTTTATATGTTTTATTATGTGTGTAACCAATTAAAGAACTTTTAAATCGATGCAACCAAAGTTTCTGTAACACACTATTCAAGCAGTTTCAAAAAAAAATCAAAATTGATCGTAAGTGATTTATTTATAAAAATAATTATGACATATGGTATATTATTGGAATCATAGAAAATGCACCTTTATTACAAAGTCATAGCAGACTGTGGTTTCCATTAGAAAAAAAAGAGGAGTTTGTATCATAACTTAAAATTATACGTTAAATAAAAATTTTGACTAAAATTTATTATTTACCATAGAACCATAGAAATACTTAAAACATTTCCCTTTATAAATTATTTGATTAAAACAAAACTGCAAATAGTATTTTTCAAAATATCTTGTTAGCCGTGGATTTTTTCGAAAAATTTAAAAGCACTTTTTATTAAGCTCAAAATACTTCAATACTTTCCGTATGTAACCGTCTTTATTAGTTTCCGAGATTCACATGCTAAACTTAAAAAAAAAGCTTATTCTGTATATAGCTTAAGATAGTGTAGCAGTGTGTCAGACATGAGTAGCGTAAAAGTGTAGTATACATACATATTGCTTATAGTATCTCCAAATTTATTAATTGTACAAAAAAAATTCTGAATAGAAAGTTCTTTATAAGAGTAACTTTAATTTGAACTATTTTTAAGTTTGTTTATGCTAAGTTACCTTTTTTTCGAGCGATACTTCGCTTTTGCCGATTTGTAAATAAAGCTCTTCTATATTTTTTTACTTTTATTTATTTATGTTGAAGGAAACAACTTGAGTTACTGATAGAATGAAAGATTTTATAGGTTCCTTAAAAAGTTATACATAAAATGAGCATAATATATATGTGAGGTAATGAGCTTTTATAAAACGTTGGAGATCATTTAAAATAAAACACTAACAATGGAATATTGAGCTTAAGAAAACCGTAAAGAGTTATTCTGAGAATAATGAGTTAATATCGCTTCTAGATAACCCGAGTTATACGAGGATGTATAATTTTCATAAAATTACGTACATACTTCGATGCAAAAGCGTTTTAAAATTTGACACGCTTATAAAGCTTACAGCTTCGTAGATTATACTATACTTACGGCTTCTAATTGCAACCTTCGCAGTTTATATAAATATAATGTTAGGTTAGTACTATAAGAAACTTTTATAAATATTTTAATTAGATTAATTAATTGTGGGTTCTCGTTTGAGCTGACCTATACTTGTGAACTCTAATAGGACAAAATCGTAAATCCTTATGTATCACTTTTTTTGTTATAATCAATTCGCTCGGTTTTTATGTTTTTGAGAATTAATAGTGCATAACTTTTAGCACAACAGTTTGGAATTGTATTCTATATAACATCACCTATAAATTTTATTTCAATTATTAATTGATGAGTAGCCCATGTTGTTGTTATTAAAGCTATTGCACAAATAGGTGGCGGTAAACAAGTAGCATTTTACTTTATTTTTATTATTTTGTTATTTTTTATATTATGTCATACAATAATCTATATACTAAATTCTAAAATTTGTGTGTTTATTTGTTTGTTTGCTTGTTAGGTGCTTTATAGAATCAGTCCCTGTAGGTCCCAGGCCAAAACTAAGAATATAATTGGAATCAGCATTGAATTGCGGTGTAGAATGAGTTATTCGTGGAAGAGGTCTACCAGGGTGGTTTGGCCTCATGTAGTAGAAAATTTTTTTTGCATAACATGGACATGACGAGCTTTCAACTAGTAACAGTCTAAATGAGCAATCTTTTTATTCAGTCTTAATGTAATAGCAACTAGTAATTAAGAATAACATTGATTACCAACCCTTGTTTAATATAAATAAATAAAAAAAAAAAAAAAAAAAAAAAAAAAAAAAAAAAAAAAAAAAATAAATAAATAAATAAATAAATAAATAAAAAATAAATAAATAAATAAATAAATAAATAAATAAATAAATAAATAAATAAATAAATAAATAAATAAATAAATAAATAAATAAATAAATAAATAAATAAATAAATAAATAAATAAATAAATAAATAAATAAATAAATAAATAAATAAATAAACAAATGACATTGTTTAGGTGCATGGCAAAATATTTTGCTTTATCTTTGATTGGGATTTAGACGCCCTTTAGATAAACTGATTTTGTGGTGACAGTTAGACCAGTTACGCCTGTTTAAATTGAAGTAAGTTGGATATGTTGTCTGATTGTTTTACTTGGTAGAACGTTCTCTTAAGTACGATTGAATAAAAAGAAAGTACTGATAAAACCACGACTGCTAAGTTTCTTACAATAAGCCAGTGTACCAGACTTTGATGATCTTTAGAAGCGCTAATAGACAATATTTTGAAAATCATGTTTTATCATGACAAACATCATTATGGATCTGCTCTATAGTGACCTGACATTGTCTGATGTGAAACTAGTGTTGGGCAATTACTTTTTAATCTTTGATTATGAAAACTAGTAGTTTCAGTATCTGCCCATTTTCGACAATAAGGACAGCAAAGTCATTAACTTGTAGGATGGGAGGTCATGGGCAAGTTTAACCGGTTTTGGAATAAATACTGTTTTTTGCATACATGCACATCGATTTTTCAACAGAAGCAGTTCATCTTGAGTCCACATAATATACTTTTAAATGGGAAATAAGCGGAGTCCTTTACGTACACCAAAACGATCAAATCTGAACTGTTGTCTAGCGCCTGAAATAGGCTTTCATTGTGTCTTTACTCAAATATTTTTTAACTACTTTACCGCGTTGCCAACTTTGTCTTCCGTGTTTTGAATGACTTAAATTACTATGATCTCCAATAATTTTCAGTTCGTGAGCCTGATGTATAATTAAAATTAAAATTTTTTCAACTTACACATTTATGTGCTAAACTGGAGTAATTCGTATTCTATATTAATTCTATGGTAAAAAGATTACATTAATGATAACTTAAACAGTTGCAAATGAGCACATCCACTCTCGATTTTAGCTCTCAAGTTACTTGGCAAACGACGTCAAGCAAAAGCACTCTAATAATATCTTGTTTATCTTACTCCGACAGACACTACTGATTCTTCTTTGTGGTAGATTCTCAGAAAAAATTAAAATAGCAGTTCGGCAAACAACAGTAAAGAAAAATTCACGGTTTTTGTTAAATAGTTAGAAAATGTATTCAAACTCGTCTTTACACAACTTAGAATAAACAAAAAACTTCTTTTTTCCACTTGAGCTCGAGAGTGAGTGAGAGTGGAAAAAAGAATTTTCTCATGTGTTAAACACAACATTCTTTTCTACGACAGTCCCTAAAAATTTCCAAACCAACCAACCCAAATGAAAGAAAAATTATTAATTGTAAACGTAACATTGTTACAGGATTTCGTCACAATTTTGCACGTAAAAGCAAGACTAAACAATCGAAGGGTACATTTACCCTGAGAAAAGGTATACATCCAGCAGAAACATTCAACAATATCTTCATACTAACGAAAGATATAAGGTGTCTGAGATATATTTTGTATACCCAAAGGAAGCAGCTTGGAATTAAGTTAAAACAAATATACTGGTAATTATATGCAGAAACTCAGAATTAGAGATTAAAGTATTTGTAGTCACTAAGAGTGTTAACAAAAATACATATGTCTGGTAATATTTATTATTGCACAATTAAAGTTTCAAATTGTTGGAATTAGTAAATTTAAGTAAATAACAAGAGTTATTAATTTACCCATCTTGAATGTTGAAGTGTTACTTTATCTAACTTTGCAATTAAAGCACAGCATAATAAACATACAGCAGCGTATCTTCATCTACTAAACAAAACACATAAATGGCCATTGCTTCGGTATAATACTGATGGGGAAACGATATAAACCCTACTGCTAGGACGATTTATTTAGTATACTTGCGAATCTATGAATCGGTTTATTGAAAACAAATTAAATTGATTGTTTAAAAAAACACGTAAACTTAGATTTATTTACTTTTTGTTTATTAAGTTACAAAGAAAATTATAATTATACTTGTTGGTTCAAAATTACCTAATATTTAACTAGTCCGATTAACGTTTTAAACCAATAAAATTGTTGCAAGGTCATACTTTTCTTCAAAGGTGGCTGTCGAAAGATACATTCTGGGTTAAAGTGTTAATTTATCTCTGCAAATGAGTTGATACATCTGATATAAAGAAGTAATAATTTAAACGTAATGAATAACTTAAATAATTTCAATATTGAAAGTTGCGACAGCTACATGCTGATATGTAACTTAGATTAATTACATCGAATGTATGCAATAATTAGAGTCAAAAGACAAATGTGTGAATTAAACAATTGTGACTTGTGTGTTACGATTACTACTCTTTTACAAATTAAAAATAATCCAGCATGAAAGTATGAGTTTTAATTTCCAAAACGTTGCGAAGCGATTAGTTATACAGGGATTAATAATTCTCCTCAAGTGAAGCTTTATTAATATTAATTAAGTGATACTTTTAACTAACTACACCTTGTTCTATTGTAAAAACGATTAAAAGAGTTTGCTTAGCCCTCAATGAGCACCTATATCAATATTTATTGTTCGTAGTGCGCTTCATTTTCTTCTCAGTTATGATTAATAATGGTTTCTCCAAAAACCCTGAAACCTAAATAAAAAACTTGAGTAATATAATTAGTAAAATACTAGGTAATTTAAGTGAAACATAATCAGTATTTAACTAAATTAATTAAAATTCGTAATTCTATTTCAAACTAAATTTGTTATTTACAAAATACAGAGATAATTTAGCGTCTACGCTTAAATTTAACAATCTCCATGTCCTATTTATATATCAAATAGTTTATGTATTGACGTTTTAGGAAAGGGTATAATTTTAGATGGCTCTATGGGATTTTGTTGGGGTCGTTACTTATCTAAACTTCGCCAGGCGTGACTTCTTATTATGTCGATCCTTAAGGGCGTCCTTCAAAATTATTTTTTCCGAAAACTGACGTTTCTATATTTATTCACATTGGTAGAATACAATTATAAAAGTGAAAGAATAATCATAAATCGAAGGTGACACATGAAACAATGCAGTTTAGAATCTGTTTGAAACTGTGATTGTTGAAGTAGTCGGAAATAATAATTTCATAATAGGATAAAGCTATTCAGAAAGTTGCGTGACGGTTTTTTGGGCGTGACATTTCGAGTGCAAAAGCTGTGCTTTTTGCTTCTGCGAACTTTAAATAAATTCCGAAAAATAAATTTGCTTTATAAGTTGTTGACGTAACAATTTGAATGAACAAAATTGATGTCTTTTGATTCAAAGTATTTTTTAACTTAGACTTTTTTTAATTAACAAACTTTATTTAAAAAAATTTCATGGAAACTTAATCGTTTTTTAATAAATTACTTCTACTAAAATTAAATGGTCCTATACTAAACTTGCTACTTAGTAATGCAAAATTATATTAACAACTAGTGTACAAAATATTCAATTTTGGCGTAAATTCATTTCAGACTGCAGGGTACAAAAGTGATACTCTACCATGTCTGTAATTAATTATTTACATTATGTATAAAAACTGGAATGTATTAATTTAATCCCCTGTTACTGCACTCTAAACTCTCCTATAACGAAGTATTTCAATAATGCCATATTTACATAGTCCGGATTAAATAAGGCGTTATACTTACTCGTTATGACTAATGACTTAACTCCGTCCGCTACAGTAAGCTCATTTGTTTCTTGCTTGAACAATTACACGATGAGAGTTAAAATAAAATTGAGTTAAATATGTTAGGGTTTATTCCAAATTAATTTGTGTATGATTCAGCTACGTACACTATTGACAAATAAAGATACCAACAAAATCGTTTGTCTGATATACAGCTAAGAAAATAAAATATGAGACACCTTGGTTCTTCAATTTAAATAAGCATGTCTACATTAATGTTTAGGTTGTAGTACCTGATCTTCGTACATTATTTAGAATTAAACAAAGAATAGTGGTGAAAAATTATAATTCAAGTAAACGTTCATACAATGCATCGAAATAATTGTTTTTTTGTATTCAATCTTACTTGGAGATTACTACTATAAGTAAAATGTGTGTCTTACGACATCTCGTGTAAAACATTGACACGTATGAATAGTATAAACTAAGAAAAATGTCAACAATTAATTGTAACGACATATGTGCGTTTAAAGTGCATAGCGCTATATAAGCGATAGCTTTAATGCTTGAAACACACGTGTGTCGATAAAGCCAAGTAAAACTTGTACAGAAGTATAACACGCAACGAAAGAACACCTGATGCAGCATTTCGCTCTTATTATGGACTTATCAGAGGTGTATACTTAAGTGCGGTATACAACTGTACAAGACGGCGGTTGGTCTTTTAAACTCTCGTAGAGCAACGAACATAAGTAAAATGTGTTTCTTACGACATCTCTTGTAAAACATTCACACGTATGAATAGTATAAACTAAGAAAAATGCCAACGGTTAATTATAACACGCAACGAAAGAACACCTGATGCACCAATATACACCTCTGATGAGCTCATAATAAAAGCGAAATGCTGCATCAGGTGTTCTGTTGGCATTTTTCTTAGTTCATACTATTCATACGTGTCAATGTTTTACACGAGATGTCGTAAAAAACACATTTTACTTATGTTCGTTGCTCTACGAGAGTTAAAAGACCAACCGCCGTCTTGTACAGTTGTATACCGCACTTAAGTACACACCTCTGATGAGCTCATAATAAGAGCGAAATGCTGCATCAGGTGTTCTTCGTTGCGTTATGCTTTGTACAAGTTTTACTTGGCTTTATCGATAACGTGTGTTTTAAGCATTAAAGCTATCGCTTATATAGCGCTATGCACTTTAAGCACACATGTCGTTACCTGTTGGCATTTTTCTTAGTTTATACTATTCATACGTGTCAATGTTTACAGATGTAAAAAACACATTTTACTTATGTTCGTTGCTCCACGAGTGTTTAAAAGACCAACCGCCGTCTTGTACAGTTGTATACCGCACTTAAGTATACACCTCTGATAAGCTCATAATAAGAGCGAAATGCTGCATTAGGTGTTCTTTTGTTGCGTGTTATGCTTCTGTACAAGTTTTACTTAGCTTTATCGACACACTTGCGTTTCAAGCATAAAAGCTATCGCTTAGATAGTGCTATGCACTTTAAACGCACACATGTCGTTACAATTAACTGTTGGCATTTTCTTAGTTACTACTTTACTTCACATTTTATGTCGTTTTATATGTGGTTTGTATAATACATAATAATTGAAAACACCTATACTCAAGTCGAGTATTTAATACATTTATATAATGTTAAAAAACAAAACCCTCTTTTGTATTGCAATTAATCTAGTTAATTAAATAGATATTTATCACGCAACAAAATTCTAATACGGTCAAAATGTTAAATTCATCAAATATTGAAAATAAAATGTGACGAACGTGAAGTAGTAATCTCCGGGCAGAATTGAATTCAAGTAAACAAGTATATCAATTAGTTGTCATGTAATTGATAAATTTTGTGTATAAATTATTTTTCAAATGGAAACAGTTGACAAACTGAAAATTAAAAAGATATGTTTTTCTTTGGAGCTACTGCGTGTATGTCCAAAATTACTCTCTACTTTTTTGAAAATCAGGAAGCACTTAAAAGAAAAAAATGCGACATTCTACCGAATCCTATAGAAAAAATAGTTCTTCATTATTATTGAGTCGTATGATTAATAAAGAATAAAAAAAGAAACTTTTGTTTCATAGTATTTTCTAGTCTATTTTACATAAAGTAAATACTCCGTTGAGAAGCTTTAACTAAAAAATCATTACTGTAGTAAACAGTTTCTGTTCAAAGTTTTATCGCCAGAACCTACAAATCTTTAGCATCATTGTGTAGCACGATTATTTCCAATATAATGGTAAATATTCGGACAGTTTTTATTTGCTGAAACATTGCAAACCGTCCAAAACAGCACTCAATTTAACGTAGTTCTTGAAGCCGCTGTCAAAGAATCAATAATCAAGAACCTGTTTAATATTATTCATCTCTTAGATAGGTAAAATTATTACTCTCAGGAAAATTTCAAAATTTTTTCTAAATCGTGTTGTTGTGATTGGTTTTTGATAGGCATTACGCGTCTACAGGTATTATTTTATAATGTAGTTTGTCATTATCTTGTTACAAAATTTTTTTCGGTTAAAGTTTTAGGTCAATGAATTTTTGAATACAGTCTGTGGGTTCTATTGCTACAAGTATACCCCATCCCCTGTTTGCTGATTCCGTGCACAGTCAAGAAATCCAGAAAAATTCTTAAATATAGTTTTGTCTGAAACTGTTACACCACGAAACTTAAAGATAGTATAGTAGTTTCAGGATCTCCTGGTGGTTGCTCCTCCATGTGCAGAAAACTTAAATTCGTGCTGCACATTCGGAAAAAACGCTACTATTCAACTCACAAATGTAGTCATCACAGTAGCCATTTGCTTTTTTGCTTTCCGTTGTGATTATTCTAAGCTTTTCCATACGGATTATACCCACGTTCAAAAATTCTGAGGTGTCGGTTTTGTTTGTTATTTCTGAGAAAATGTTAACGCAATAATTTTTGTAATGTTCTTTGTGTAAAAAAATAATATGAGGGCAGACTCTTTTCCTTAGCTGATAATTGTTAATAGTACCGAATAGCGCGGATTAATGTTGTATTTAATTAAAATTAAAACAACCGCTTAAGTACCGTACGTGCCAAAAGTTTACGTACAAACTTTTCGAGAACGCGAGTAAAAATTAAGCTATGTGTGTGTATCCACAAAGAGCACCACTCGTTTTGTGGCCGTGAAAGAGAATAACGTTTGATTAATTTTGTAATTGAAATAATCGCCCTGCAGATGTTGGACTATCTCTTATGCACGCTAATCCTGGTGGATTATTCTTCAATTAATGGTTTATTTTCCGCTTTATGGATTAGAAGAAAGACAACCTCAACTGTAAATACTTTATTAAATTATTTCAGAAAATTCCGCAAGTTAGTTACTTTCGTTCTGAGTACTCGTATTTGGGTTAATTAGGTAGCGTCTAGGTTAATCTTATTTTTTTAAAGTTGTATTAACTTTTGTCGGTGGTTTAGCATGATCGAACCTAATGGTTTTTGTGGTGTTCTTTCGTTGCGGGTTATACTTCTGTGCAAGTTTTACTTGGCTTTATCGGCAACGTATGTTACAAGCATTAAAGCTATCGCTTAGATAGCGCTTTGCACCTTAACACACACATGCCGTTACAGTTAACTGTTGGCATTTTTTTAAATTTATACTATTCATACGTGTCAATGTTTACACGAGATTTCGTAAGACACCCATTTTACTTATGTTCATTGCTCCATGAGAGTTCAAAAGACCAACCGCCGTCTTGTACAGTTATATACCGCACTTAAGTATACACCTCTGATGAGCTCATAATAAGAGCGAAATGCTGCATCAGGTGTTCTTTCGTTGCGTGTTATGCTTATGTACAAGTTTTACTTGGCTTTATCGGCAACGTGTGTTACAAGCATTAAAGCCATCGCTTAGATAGCGCTTTGCACCTTAACAAACACATGCCGTTACATGTGTCTTTTTCAAGACACATTTTATTAATTCGTGGTGTCCGCACTAGATTGTTTAAAAATAAACATGAGTGGAGTTGTTGTTCGCAGTCAAGCTCGTGAAATTATTTACAAAATATTTCAATTTATGAAGCGTAAAAAGGAATCGAAAGATTTCATTATTCCTGTGGATCGTGTGTTGGAAAAAGTAGCAGAAGCAACAGGCATTTCCACCAGAACAATTCAACGCATCGCTAAGGAAGGTACATCAAAACCTGAAGGTAGCAAGTTTGAGTCACCTCGGAAAACGATTAACAAGCCAGCACCTAAATCTATGATCGACAAGTGTGATGAAGAAGTTGTGAGACGAATAATTCACAATTTTGTGTACATTCAAAAGCAAAAGTCAACAATTGAAAAGGTGTTTGCAGCTGTTCAAGAAGAAGGTGTTCATGTAACAGGAAAATTAAGTATGTTTCGTTGTAATATAAAGAAGATGGGATTTAAATGGCAGAAGACTATAGACAACAGAAAGGTCTTGGTGGAAACTTGCGCAATAAGATCAAAACAAACCACGTTCCTAAGAAAAATGAAAAAGTTCCGTGAAGAAAACAGAAACGTTGTTTATAGTGATGAATCTTATCTGCACAGTTCGCATTCAACTTCACATGGATGGTAAGATGACAGTGGCAAGGGAGCAAAAGCTTCTGTTTCAAAAGGACAGCGCCTGATAATGTTACACTGTTCGGGGAAAAGAGGATTCGTACCTAACGCATTGCTAATGTTTAAATCAGGATCGAAGTCAGGTGATTATCATGATGACATGAACTCTAAAAACTATATTAAATGGTTAACTGAAAAACTAATTCCAAATATTGAACCTAACTCTGTGTTAGTAATCGACAATGCGTCCTACCACAACATACTTACCTAGCCTAATCGAACATGCGCCTGGAAGAAAGCAGATTTGCAAAAGTGGTTAAGTGATCATGGGATTATATTTCAAAACTGTGAAACAAAACCAGAACTCTTTGACAAAATTAAAATTAATCGACCACTTCAGAAAAATTCTTAATCGACAAACTAATGACTGAACATAATCATTCAGTAATCAGACTGCCCCCTTAGCATCCAGAGTTGAATCCATTAGAATTAATTTGGGCCCAAATTAAAAATTATATAGCAAATCATAATGTTACTTTTAAATTTGAAGATGTGTGGAAATTAGCAGACAATAAATTTAAATCAATTGGTCGTGAAGAAAGGGAAGCTGTATGCAAACACACACAAAAGGTTGAGAGGAATAGTTTTATAGATGAAGTAGAAAATATGATATTTACAGTTAATACCGGTGAAAGTGAGGAAGAATTTACTAGTAGTGATTCGGAATCTATATAATAATCAGTTACGTACAGTGATATAGCTTATCGTTAATTACTCTTTTTGGTTATTTGGAAGGTGAAGCAATTGCAAATTCACAGCATGTTATCACTTGTGGCATTTTGAAGAGAACCTCCGAAATATGTGTATTGTGCCTAAATACCATTGCTTTTCAAGACAAACGACATAAAATAAAAGGACAATTTAACAGAATGCGATTTATTTATATATGCATCTAAAGATAATAGTTTTATTAATGTTAAAGTGCAATACGATAAAATTTTATACAAAATTCAATTTTAAATTTCACTCTAATAATAACAAAATGATTCATGTTATTTGTACAGAAGAAAAAGAAAATAAAGTATTATGATCTTAACGTGGTATTTAATACGTAGTAAGGGTTATTCTGCTCTTTTGGGCACCACAATATTCACATCCAGTACAGTGACTAAATTATAATGTAATGTATAACCCTAAAAGTAACAATAACAACACAAGTTACATCGAACTCTGTACATATATAAGTCCACTAAAATCCACATAAAAAAACCAAACACAGATTCAAACCTCTTATTAACTGCACAACGTAATGGCAATCATTTATAAACTAGTAATAAGTTCGCGTCATAAATTTGTCATCTCCTAATATTGTATGTGTTAGTGTTTATAGATAACGATTCAGAATTACTAAAGTGGTTGAGAATTTTGTAAAACTTTTCACTGGCGAATTTTGGGATGGAACTGCAGTGGTCTTTAATCCGTGTGTTTGATTTCTTTCATCTATTCTTAAAAAGACAAGTTAGATTTACGATCAAGAAGGTATTCAAATTTACCGATCTGATAATAGCCCAGATTAAAGAAACATTATCACTTCTTCATTTTCTATCTATCCGTTGGAGTTGGTATAATTTGTAATAATGAAATTATAACCACTGAGTAAATATAATTAATTTTAAGTAAAATATGTGTCTTGCGACATCTCGTGTAAACATTGACACGTATGAATAGTATAAATTAAGAAAAATGCCAACAGTTAACTGTAACGGCATGTGTTTGTTAAGGTGCAAAGCGCTATCTAAGCGATGGCTTTAATGCTTGTAACACACGTTGCCGATTAAGCCAAGTAAAACTTGTACAGAAGCATAACACACAACGAAAGAACACCTGATGCAGCATTTCGCTTTTATTATGAGCTCATCAGAGGTGTATACTTAAGTGCGGTATATAACTGTACAAGACGGCGGTTGGTCTTTTGAACTCTCATGCAGCAATGAACATAAGTAAAATGGGTGTCTTACGACATCTCGTGTAAACATTGACACGTATGAATAGTATAAATTAAGAAAAATGCCAACAGTTAACTGTAACGGCATGTGTGTGTTAAGGCGCAAAGCGCTATCTAAGCAATAGTTTTAATGCTTGTAACACACGTTGCCGATAAAGCCAAGTAAAACTTGTACAGAAGTATAACACGCAACGAAAGAACACCACAAAAACCATTAGGTTCGATCATGCTGAACCATCGACAAAATTTAATACAACTTTAAAAAATAAGATTAACCTAGACGCTACCTAATTAACCCAAATACGAGTACTCAGAAGAAAAGTAACTAACTTGCGGAATTTTCTGAAATAATTTAATAAAGTACTTACAGTTGAGGTTGTCTTTCTTCTAATCCATAAAGCGGAAAATAAACCATTAATTGAAGAATAATCCACCAGGATCCATTTGTATTAATCCGAAGTTTCGTTTAACATGCCTATGACTAAATTGCACGTTTCTTAAATAAAATTTAGCGTGCATACGAGATAGCCCAACATCCGCAGGGCGATTATTTCAATTACAAAATTAATCAAACATTATTCTCTTTCACGGCCACAAAACGAGAGGTGCTCCTTGTAGATACACACACATAGCTTAATTTTTACTCGCGTTCTCGAAAAGTTTGCACGTAAACTTTTGGCACTTACGGTACTTAAGCGGTTGTTTTAATTTTAATTAAATACAACATTAATCCGCGCTATTCGGTACTATTAACAATCATCAGCTAAGGGAAAAGAGTCTCCCATCATATTATTTTTTTACACAAAGAACATTACAAAAATTATTGCGTTAACATTTTCTCAGAAATAACAAACAAAACCGACAACTCAGAATTTTTGAACGTGGGTACAATCTGTGTGTTATTTATTGGTCAAAACAGGTCTTTAATTTAATTGATAAAGGCGGCCGCCCCCGAGCTGGTTTTCCAGGGAACAAACAAAAAAACCTTTGAGATAGCAAAACAAAATGCGACATGCGATGCTTAAATTCGAAGAAATCAAGTGTGAAAATTATTGAAATTGGCGTTTCATTAAAACCCTAATTGCTTGAACGTGACGATAAGCTATTCTCTACATCAACTGAATTAAAAACATCAAATGACCAAAAACAATATTTCGACAAATATGACCATGAAACACACGTACATTGCGACGTAAATGAAATACTTTAAAACTATAGTATATTCCAATTCAAAAGAGCTTTTACTAACCAAAATCATTTGCGCGTACAAAAAAACATTTTTTCACCAAAAAGAGGTGACAAAACTTGGAAAAAATAATGTGAGCGGAAAACATCTGAAGCTATTACATTTTTTGATAAGAACTGTCAGATGTAAGGAAATAATTAATTATTCAAAAAAATCCTATTTGTGGAATTATAAAAAATAACGGGAATATAAAATAATAAAAATGATACTGCAAAAGTAGATTGAAATTTACCAATTCGCTCATTGCTCTACTACTAAAACCCAACTAAAAATATGAACTACAACTACGTACTGGATACATACCCAACACACATAACAAAACGCTACACTAACATCGTAGTTGAAACACCTGTACCGTTTTAACAACTTTGTAATAAGCTCCGACTGCAAATTTTCTGCATTTTTTTAATCAAACATTGAATAGTTCCTGTTCTGCAACAACAGCTATTTATCAATAGATAGATAATTTAACTGCATGGGATTACGTATCCCAAATAAGGTTTTATTGTTTTGTGTCACACATGCTTAAGGCTAAAAGATAAACGTGGATTTCTAAAAAATGTTGAATGGACGGTTTTAAAATGCATTTTTATGCACTCAATGTTTGATATAAGTACTTTTATATGTCATATGCTGTAAACCTTAAGTATATCCAACATATGTAAAACAAAATGCAGTTTATATTAAAGTAAGCATTTCATAACGCAAAAATATCGAAAAATTAGCAGATTATGCTGATTAGGTAAAAACATGCAAATATGCATATGCCCAAACTTAATAATTAGTAAGTACTATAGTATTGCTATCTATACCCACACCGAAGTATATAAAGGAAAGTATGAAGCAAGTGCTTAGTATTTGCTTTAGTCTAACCTCAAGCATATTTTAGAGAAAATGCTACATATTCACTATTTACTTGAAATAAGAACTTCAATGTTTAGCATTTACTTAAAGTAAAAGCAAATATTCTTATTAATCGTTAAATTATTTAATAAATCAGGACAGTAATATAACTTACTTTTCAAGAAGTTTTAAGTGAAATTAAATAGGCGTCACCAAATTTGATAATCGGATTTGGTTACAATTAAAAAATGTTTTAAAATGGCAATACAAATGTGCTGAGCTTTTTTTTGATATCTCTTCAAATAAAGTCAAAAAAAAAAATAAAAGCAACAATCAAAATTTTAATTTTTTTTTAATTGTTTCAAAAAATGAAAGAGAATTCGAGTTATACAAAACCATAAATACATCTCCTTAAAATTCACAACTTTTGTTGCATTTAACTGACCTTCTATCTCTTACCGTTTCTGAAATTCCCGTATCGGCAATCCTTAATTGGAACACGTTGCATACCTAGATCAAAAGATGGCTTTAACAGCTGCCCCCTAAATAACGAAAATAATGAATTAGACTACTATGGACAACGTATGGAAAATTAAGAAATATATTTAAAAAGCTTTACTGAAAACAAACCAAAAAGATTAACACAACACGAAGGCTCATGAAAAGGTCAATGTTGGAAATTAGACTAACAGACAGGAAAAAGATCTCATGGTACACTATATGCAAGATAGATAAGCAATACATTATATACAGTGAATTCCAAAAAGTACCCATCTTGTGGAAAATTATTTTATTATTAATTATACCGCGTTAATTAAATTAATTAAACAATGTTTAAAGGAGGGTTTGTAAACATTCATAATTTAACAAACGAAGCTGTATTATTGCTTACTAATTTGAAGGCATTTGACTATGTGTTTTTGTACTATTTTGTTTTCTATTTCTTTAACCTACCATTTTTTTTTAATTTCATAAAAAAATTAAATTTTTGATATTTTATCAGCTTCAAATATCTTTAGTTTTTTGTTATTTAAATTTTTACTGTCTTTAGTTTTTTGTTATTTAAATTTTTACTGTTTTTATAAGTTTAAAATTATGCGTAAAAGATAATTTGTGACACAAATTTTTAAATTTTTATGAAATTTGAAAAAAATTATATTTATGTAAAGGATCATTCATTTAGAAGTATTTCTTTTAAATTAAAAAAAGTGAATGGATAATTTGATATTTATTACAAATGTGTTCGAATGGAACTAATAAAATGTTTTATGGCTGATGGAAAATGTTTGTAGAATCTAAAGAGACAAAAGAAAACTCTTTCAAAAAATCATTATATGCGTAGCTCCTAATCAGGTAAATTCCGTTAACCCTATATCATACAGTCTTTAAAAAGTGTCGTTGCACAGTTTCTAACACTACCTTGTCATAAGTGTTATAAGGTCTCCATATTATTGAAGCATATTCCAACATGGATTGCACTAGGGTATTAAAAAGAGTTATAAATGCCTCATTCCCAACAAAATCACGTGTATTTTGTGTAATAAAACCTAACGTTTTTAACCACAAAGATGATTTTCTGCTTACATGTTCAGAGAATCTAAATTTTGTGTCGAATGAACGTTGGTTACTCAAGGGAGACTTATGTGTAGAATCATACTGAAAATGACTTTTTTGCCGATTAAAATATAAAACTTTACATCAAGTTAAGATTACACCAGAGAGACAAATTGGTCCCAAATTATATCCTTGTGGAACACCAGATTTAGGCCAATTGACTGATGATTTATGACTCCAGTATTTCACATACATAGATCTACGAGACAGATATGATCGACAGTATCAAATGCTTTAGAGGAATCGGTGTAGATGACGTCGACCTGTCTTTTTAAATTTAGAACAAGTATTTACTACATAATTAGAGAAACTGGTAAGATTAGTAATAGCTGATCCGCCTTTGAGATATCCATGGTACTTGAATGACATTAGATTGTAGCACCTCATCTAGTTATTGTTTAGTTTCCAAGGGGGGCATTAGATCTACGATTGAAAAAGTCAAAGTTATATCGGAATTTAAACTTCTTCATTCTGTCTTCCAGCTTTTAAAAGTTTTTTAGCTATGACCAATTTCTACCGGCGCGGCGGTTTATTCCACACGGCATAGAAGCACAGAAACTACTTTTTAATTTTTTCAAAAACAACAAAAAAATTGACAAATCAGACATTGATTGATCAGTGATCAAACTAAAAACGCTTTCAACCAAGTTAAATCTAGCCTTATTAATGCAACATTACTTGTTCACCCAGACCCCTCTTGCACAAACGTCTGTAGCCGTACTCTGAAAAATTGTATAGCACATACGAGAGAGAACTTTTGGCGGTATTTCTAGCAATTAAAAATTTTTATCATTTTTTAGAAGAAGGGATTTCATTCTTTTACCGACCACAAACCACTTACATTTGCCTTTAAGAAAGTTTGTGATAACCTAGGCAACTCCGCCAGTTAGATTTTATAGGGCAATTTACCCTAATATTCAGCACGTTTCCGGTAAAGATAACTCGGTCGCTGACACCCTGGCAAAAATCAATGCCTTTGAGTTTCCCATGCCTTTTGATTTAGTCACTCTAAGCAGAGAACAGGAGAAATGCGAAAAACTCCACACGTATCTTAAGAGTGGGGGCTCGTTAAAATTGCAACTCTTTAAAACCAATCTTTCCATCTTACAAATGTATTCGACCTTTCATCACTGCCTTCCTACGCAGGAAAGTCTTCAACATGTTTCATAATACTTGTCACCCCGGCATTAAAGCATCATTCGGCAAGATGCTGAATCATCAGTTGCCGAGATGTTTTACGATACTAGTTTAAGATTACCTGGGCAATTATTTCTCGATAAAACCTCTTTTGAAAACTCTACAACCTATGTAAGCAGATTACGGTCATACATGTCTTCTCTTAAACCCTTACCTGTTACGCATCAGCGGAAACAAACTATATTCATTAACAAGGAGCTTAGCAGCAGGCTTTATTTTTTCGTCAGAAATGAAGTTCAAAAGTCATCTCTTGATCCACCCTACTTAGGCCCATTTAAAGTTATCTCTAGGTCAGATAAATTCTATACGCTACAATTAGGTATAAAACAAAAAACCATTTCCTTAGACTGGCTAAAACTAGCATTCATGGAACGGGAATATTTACACAACGAAAACGTCTCTAGAAACGGCGATGGTGCTTGCCAAAAACACCTTACCCAAAGGTCCAAGCCAACTTTAATCATCAGATACGATCGACACGTACATTTTTCAAAAAAAATTTACTGACAGTTTAGGGAGGGAGTAATGTAGTACCTCTTCTCGTTATTATTTAGTTTTTGCACAGATTTTTTATCGTTGCGTGTTTTTTTTTTAATTTTAAATATTGAGTTACAATTTTTCGGTTTAAGAAACACTGAACATGCGAAAGAAAAATTTTGAAAATGTTCATCCCCACGATTTGGGTTGCTAACTTAAAACTAATCTCAATCAATCAACGACTTCAGTTCCAAAACATATAAAACAACCAATATAGTGTTGCGACATCTAGTTTGTCTCGTGCTATTGTAACACGTCCAAAAATACATTTACACATTTACACTTTGTCGACAGATGCATAAGCTGTTATACAGGTCGTTCCATCGATTAGATGCTGATCCTTAAGGGTTGTCAACCTTACGCGATTTTAAGAAGAAAAGTTCAAATAAACATATGTCCTAAACCTCTTAACTTTTGATCTACAAGGTGTTCAAGTTTTAAGAAAAAAAAACGTTTTTTATCATAACTTTTATATCTATAGATATTTTAATAAAATTTGGCATATGCCTTCTAAGCTACAACAGCTATTTTCTGATTTAGAAATTTTTAATTTTTTATTCAGTGGTTATTTAATGTTAGTTCTTTTATTTTAATGTTAAAATTATTATGGTATTAAATAATCCAATAATTATTTGCTTAAATCTTTTTTACGCGAAAATATATCTATAAAAATATTAAAGTTATGATAAAAAAAATGTTTTTTCTTAAAAACATGAACACTGCTTGAATCAAAGTAGAGGTTTAGGACATATGTTTTATTGAACTTTTCATTTAAAATCGCGTAAGGATACCTTAATGGATCAGCATCTTATTCTGAATTACCCTGTATAAGTCGACCCATCGATTATTATAGCCAAGAGATTGTACAATAACATAATATACAGGGTGTCCCAGAACTAATGGGACATATTTTAATATAAGATTCCTTAGACGAAAACAATGAGATTTTTTTATATTAACCATACTAGAAAACTGGATATTTACTAAGATACAGGGTGTCAAAGTGAAAAATTAATTTTAGTTTTTTCTTATTTAATTGAAAAGAAGTGGAATTCAGGTTTTTGGTGTTGCAAATTGAAATTTGACTATAATTTTACTGTACTCTTAATATGGCACCACAAATGTGTCCTTAAATTTTATTTAAACACACATATTTTTTGTGTTTAATTTTAGGACTAGTTTTTCTTAAAATTATGATTCTACAATTATCTGTGCATAAAAAGTCATACTTGTTTGAAGTTTCTAAATGTAGCCATTTTCGAGATATTTAGGATTAAAATGTTAAGTGCATTTTCTCAAATTTATCCAGGCGACTTTGACAAAAACAATTTTTTGTTAGGTAGGTATTGCTTAACAACGCAAACCAAATTGTCAAGCAATCGGCGGGACAGTGCTACCAACTCAAATTTCTTGTAAACACAAAAAACTAAGCAGCTGTGGATTTATTTATTTATGAATTATTACTACAGTTACAAAAAATAATATACCCTAACTTTTTCGAGAAAAAATTTCCCGAACTCGTTAGGTAAATAACTAGTTTTTAATCTCGAACTATCATTGCACCCCCCCCACACTTGTTGCATAAACAACTATTATATTTCTTTTTATAAACATGTATCCAAATTAAACTAGATTTAAAGAATAGTAAATAAAGTAGAATTTGTTTTTGGTATAATTATACATTTTTTCTACTGAAATTATTATGGTGAAATTAAACAACGTTGATTAGTACTTATACTCAGTATACTATTGGCGCGGAGTAATAAACCTGTCAGAATTATCAAATCTCCCGTATTGCAGTGGCGTAGGTACCTGATACGTTTGGAAAATCATGTTTTTAGTAGGTAAATATATTATAATACTAAAATCTATCTTGATATGAATTATTATGTGGTTATATGTTATTTATTTTATTTGTATAGTAGATCACATTACAAATTTTACTTCTTACTTATTATATACCATTATTTTGTATCTTGGTATAATACCCACATCTACGGCTATGATTCTCGTTTTGTCAGTACCTGGGCTGATGGCAACGTGTTTACACAGATTAAGCTATTGTTCTCAGACCCTAGATGGGTCGATATGCTGCAAGAGCGGCACAATGATCGTATTTTGGTTAGAATTTATTGGTTTTTACTTAACCGTAGAAGTACCGTTTTCACAAGAAAATAAAGAATTATTTCAAGCAATTATGATTTTTACTCCGCGCCAATAGTATGCAGACTATAGTTTGCAACGTTACAACAGTCAGAGAATCATTATTTAATCCAGATGTAAGATTTTATACAAACGTTTCGTAAACTTGTATTTCCTTTTTCAATGCATGATAAATATAAATTATTGACATTTATTTTTGGTTACATATCTGAAAATAAAATTACAAGTTAAAATTATAGGTTAGTGAAAAAATGTTTTTACGCACCTTATTAGTTGATTGTAAATTTCTTTATAATTACAAATTGGTTAACAAGTAGAAGTTTATGGTTTTCCATTGTGGTTTTTATCCTACGTATATTATTAATAATGAGTTTTTGTAATTTTAAGATGATATCGAATTTTAACATAATCATGTCAATATTAGTAACTTTCTTAGTATTCCCAACTTAAGGAGGTATGAACTTAGTTAGATTTTTATTAACCTCAAGCTATTTTTATTATTTTATCCACAATCACCATATTATAGAGCTATTATTATGCCGTTATGAAACGTATTATAACACCTATAAAACACTAGTGTTTTATATTCCATAAAACATTAGTGTTTTTGTAATATATAAAATTTAAAAAAATTTGCAGAAAATTTAGTAATTATTTATTAACATTAACCCGGCGTTGGTAAGGTGAAATATTTTGACGGCAGTGGTAAGGTGGGGTCTGACAAACCCCACCAAATTAATAAATAAAAAAATAGTTACAAATTATGTAGGTTATTTATATTTTGGCTAAATCTTAACAAAGTAATATAGAAATGAATAAAACAAGAATTGTTTTATTTTATTATTAAAATAACATAAAATAACTTGAACGTCGTATTTTACAAAACAAAAAAAAAACACACATTCGAAAATTGGCAAAAATTGGGAAAATTTTCGGAAATTTTCAGATGTAATGAGAATACTTTATAGCTAATACTCAAATAAACACTTGGAAACTAATTTTTATTTGGTATTGACGATAAAAAATAAAAAATCTATTCCGAAATACAACAATTTTGGCAGTACATATGAGCATGTTCTAGACATAGAAACGTATTGCAGGTACTGCAAGTGTATTTGGTTTTGCGGTCACGTGTTCTAGGACATGTTTGGCACCTTCCAATGAGAGTTGGTCGTTTGGATGGTGGATCTTGGCTTTTCCCACTTATTTCTATGATTTTTCTACGCAAGTTTCTTGGTAATCATGAATTTTCTTTTCATTTATCTATGTGTTCTTCAATTAGCGCCAGCCCTAATTTTTTCAGGTATTCTCGTCTCTTCAGCTTGTAGTCGTTATTATTTGTTCTATATATTACCTGGGAATTGATTCCTACCAAGTTGAGGAGAGAGAAAAAAAGGGTGAAGAGGCCATCTTCTTGAATTGCGAGAAACACTGTAGTTTCCAGACAATTCATCTACTACATCTACACCGCATTTTGTGAAGTTATAAAAACTAATTATTTCAGGAAGACGGCGATCTCCTGTACTGTCATCTATTTTATCGTCGTGATGTAGTGTTGAAAGCAGCAAAACATTTTTTGTTTTTTTGGCACGTAAGAAACTAAAGTTATATCTTCTTGGAAACCAAACAAGCTAGATTTATTTTCCCTCTTCTGAACATTCAAAAATCTGTGGGTATAATCCGTTTATTTTTTCTCATAGTACCAACAGATGTCAGTTTATGATCTTTCAGTAGTTTTAACATTACATCGTGACTGGTGTACCAGTTATCAAACGTCACATTCCTTTTGGTACCAATATAGGTTGTACCATACGCAAAACAATATCAGATGGACGATTACTCATATTGTAAGGTCCATCAGGTTGTAGGCCAGTGTAAACTTCCAGCTTCATAACATAAAAGGATTTGGCATCCACTAAAGCTTGTACCTTTATCCCATACTTCGCTGGCTTGTTTGGTATGTATTGGCGGAATGAGCATCGCCCTCTGAAAGATTCCGGCTTCTCGTCTAGCGTAAGATACTCACTTGGGAATAAGCTTGGTCAAAGTAATATACAAATTTATCAAATATGGCTCTGATTGGAGCTAGCTTGTCACATTTGCGTCGTTCTTCCCTATTGTTCATATTATCAAAACGCATACAAGATAATAAAAAAGTGAATCTTTTGAGGCACATAGTAGCACGAAATATATCAACGCCTGTACCATCAGCCATCCATAAGTCATTTAGATTCTGATGATTTGATCTGCATACACCTGCTAAATACAACAATCCTAAAACTGCTTTATATTCAACGACTGTAGTTTCCCTGCAAAATACTGATCTTTATATTTTGTTGCTTTTGACGAATTTTTGATTGGTATACTTGACAATATCAGAGAGCATTTGATCGTCAAAAACAAAGACCAACATTCAATTATACGCTTCGCATTTTTAGCATAAGTCTTTACGCAAGGCAAATGAGTAATTATATTTTCAGCTCTAGTTCGAACATTTCTATGTGGTACATTTCGTAGCCATTTTGTAATATTGTCTTTTCCAACGTAATATTTTTGTGACAATATATTATCAATAGTTTGAGAATTATTGATGTTTTCATTATCTAAGCCGATATCTCCAATATCTTTGTCGTCATTCTCGTCTTGTCCAGTATTGAGTTCAGCATTGAGATCACTTACTTCATCTTTTTCTGGCTCACTTTCAGTTTCAGAAAACTCGTAATTGTCTTGATCGTTTTCGACTTCTTGCCATAACGCTAGCAAGCGTTGCTGTTCTTTTCTCGTACGAACACATCTTGTGTAAAAGTGGCACTTCTACGACACGTATAGAGTTAATAAAAGTGCCACTTTTTAAGACTTTTGGAGAAAAACCATCACTGTTGTAATAACAATTTAATATTTCTGAATACTCACCGTTCGACCAAAATGTTACGGCAATGGTAAGGTGGGGTCTGAGAAACCCCAAGTCACTTTGAGCAGCCACTACACGTCTGTTGCAGGCGCTGCCAACAAACCAATTGAACCATAGGATAGGTGAAATTATTGTGGAAAGCTATTAAGAGACGCATGCGCACAGAGCAACTATTACAAAAATGGCTAACAGTTTTGTATGGCCTGGGGTTTGTCACACCCCACCTTACCAACGCCGGGTTAATATTAACATTCACACTAACATCAAAAGTAAACTTATTTGCAATATCAGGATTTACATTTACACAAACCACGTTTGAGAAGACTGCATCACGGAGATCTCTTGCATTGTGCTGGATTTTCCTTGAATTTTTCTAGCAATATCCATTTTATTTGACTCGCTTTCTTCTATATACCCCTCAACAACACTAGATGACCTCCACGCTCCGTGCCTCTTAAGAGTGAGAATATCACCACCAGCATTAGCCAACAGAGTCGCCGAAGAACGGCGCATACTATGGCCAGTGTAGGATTTAGCGTCTAGAAGTTTTAAGAAAAAAGCAATCTGTGAGGGATTCTGGAAATAGTGTTAATTCCACAGGTTGCACGGTGCATTTTGAATTTATATATCGCAAAAAAAAATCTTTCCTGCGAAATAGTACTTTTAGGACGTAGGCGTACGTATTTCTTGCATATCTACATAACATTAACAGATAATCCTTCGTCTAATACAGTAAAACTTCTTGACATATTGGTCTTTGTTTCTGGGATGGACACGTAGATAAAAAATCCTTTATCTTTCACATGTTCAATATTTAAGTTTACCAGTTCATTGCATCGTAAACCTCCACAAACACCCATTATGACAGCAACCTAGAAATATTTAAAATAATTACGATACCAATACAAAAGAAAAGAAAATTGGTTGTACATTCATCATTAAGTACTTTTCATCAGATGCTGTTTTCCAAAATTGTTTGATGTGTCCCCTCTCAAGCACTTTTGCCTTCTTTGCCTTGTAGTTTTTGATTGGCTCTTGAGATAAGCAATTAATTTGCCGTATTTTGATATGTCAATATTTCTATGCACATTCAAAGTTGCTCTTAATATTGAATATTTCGTCCACATCGACGAGGAAGCAAACTTGCTTCTTACATTTAAGAAATAAGCCAACAGGACGTCCTGGTTCATGATGTTTGCACCTCTTTTCTCTCTTCATTCATTAAAGGTAGCAAATTCTTTTATGTATGCATCTTTAGATTTGGCCGGCAACAGTTATTGCAGGGTTACTTCTTTAGCTTCTGTTTTAATTTCTACCGGCAAAGAATCACTTTCTGACATTTTTCAAAAGACGCACACAAACGATTTCTAATTTTTTTCACAAATATTGTTTTAATAAACAAGCATCCTAGCAACTAATAATGCAAAGCCGCCCAAAGTTTCACTAAATTTTCTAATATTTGCTATTACATTGAAATTTTAGAACTGTCAGATTACTTATTTTCAATTAAATTGGTTTGATTGTGGATAAAATCTTGTATTGCATTCGTGTTTTAGTGGCATATTATCCCTTAAGAAAATTAAACGCTCGAACTTCGTTCTCGCGATTAAAAATTCTTGCGTGGATAATCTGCCTACTAAACTACATATACAATAAATAGCTATTATTAATTAAATGTTCAGAAATTATTATTTTTATTTAATGTAAAATTATTTTTATTTTTGGTAGAAAGTTTATTTTTGTTTAGTTATTAAGTAGTAAATTATGATAAATCAGATTAAGTTTTTCAATGTGGATTTTATAATTAACTACATTTTGATAATTTTTTTTAAATTTGTTTTGTTTATCTATAATTTTAGGGTTTTTAAAGTTAAAACAGTGAAAATTTTCTACAGCATGTCAGATAAATTTTACTATTGGAAAGTTGTGGTGTTAGTATTTTTTTGTTATAGATGTTTGGTGTTGTTTTATTCTTTTATTGTGAGATATTGTTTAGTTTGTCCTATGTAACATTTATTGCAATTTAGGCAATCAAGTTTGTATATAAGATTAGATTAGCTTATGTTATTAGTTTTTATCTTTAGTTTGCGTATATAAATTTTTTTAATTGTTTTTGATTAGTAATTTATTTCAATAAGTATTCCATTTCTATTAATTTGAAGTGTTAAGTCTAAAAAGTTTAATATATTTTTTTCATTTTCTAGTTCAAGGGTAAATTTTAGTTTGTTATGTTGTATATTTTGTATTTCGTCTTTATGTGAAAAGATTATTATGCCGTCAACATATCTTTTATAATATATTACATTTTTAGTTATTTTTAAGTTTTAATTTCCATTTTCTAACACTAGTTCCGCTATTATGCTAGATAAAGGGTGTCCCCATAGCAACTCCATAAGATTGTAACTAAATAATTTGTTCATATAGAAAATAACTGGATTTGAGTATAAATTCTATAATATTTACATATTTTTGTATAGGTATATTTGTAAATTTTAGCATTTTTTTCCAAAGAATTTTATAGATTCTAAAAGCTAAATCAATTGGAGGCATGTTTGTGTAAAGTAGAACTATATCTAAGAAAAACATTTTATAATTAGGTAAAATTTTGAATTTATTAATAAATTTTACAGATATGTCCAAGTGTTTTTCATGTTGTGTTTCTTTTTAAAGTGACATTAGTAAGAATGTTTGATATGCATTTTGCGAGATTGTATGTAGGGCTTGAATATAAGGCTACTATCAGTCTTAAAGAGAATGGCTAGTTTATGTAATTTTGGTAAGCCGTAAATTTTGGGTGTAATACCATACAATTAGTTTGGAATAAGTTTTTTTATTTATTATTGTATTGTCATATAAATTCTTAATTTTTTACTTAATTTTTGTATAAGTGTTTTCTTCGTTAAAGGAGATTGTACATTTTAATATTATATCAACTGTTTCCATAATAACAGTTTTATTAGTTTTGTCCGCTTAAGATCATTAAATTTTAATTTTCTTTTAAAAATTTTTAGTTTGTTCATTTTATTAAGTAAAATTTTATTTTGAATATGTTGGTTGAATGGTAAGAGTGTTATTTTTATTTTGTTTTTTAAAATTAAGTTAATATATTGCATATATTATTTCTAATAGTGTTTTTTGTATTTTCTTCTATATTATCAATATGATTTTCAGTATTAATAATTATATTATTTATGGGTATAGGTTTCTGTGGATCAAAAAATGTTATATTTAGGTTCTTAATTAGAATTTGTTTTATGTCATGTGGTATTTTTGTTAGTTATATTTTCTATATTAATAGTTTTTAATTGTGAGTGTTTTCTTTTGTTGGAACTTTACTCATAGACATATGTTTCAATAGCTAAGCTATCATCATCAGCGATACCGATACTAAAAAATTAAAAACAACTTGGAAGATTAGGTACTATCGACTTATCACTAATCCTTAAACTTAATCATTTCTTAGATAAGCTTAAATAATTCGAAATTCTAATGGACCAGATTATCATCATAATTCATAAGAAAATTTCGGTTTTTAAAAATTTCTAAACTTTCATAAGAATCAGAGTTCAGTTTTTTATTATCTACCCTCTTAATTAATTCAATGTCGCCTACTCTATAGCCATTTTCAAACATATGCATGAAACTTACTGGACCTATCTGTGCGATGATATTTGACATGAGCTAAGTACTCTTTAAAACCCAATTTTAATAGGTCTCTTGGTTTGACCTATATATACTTTACAATTAATTTTATATTCCCGATTTATCACACATTTCAATTGGGTCTTTTGGACAGCCTAATTTTTTTAAGTGAATTATTTAATTTTTCTTTTAATTTGTTAATTTTATTTATGTTATTAGAAAGAAAAGGTATCATAATGTAAGAAGTGGAAACTTTGTTTTCTGTAATTTTTAAGTGTAATCATTTCAGAGAATTTAATAATATAGACAAAAGCCAGCATGCTACGCATGCGTTAAGTCTAAAAAATGAATTAACTTCTAAAGAGCAGACAGTCATGAACAATAATTAGCACTCACATTAACATTCATCAGTTGAAGTAATCAATATGAATGCAGAGTATAAACTCCATGTGAATTCGTAAAATGAATCAGAGTATTCGGGTGTGCGCTCGCAACGAATCGAGAGTAGGTGAGGACGCACAAACGACATAACATATTAATATAGAAGATATAGATGTAGTACGAATAGAAATTATTTATTAAAAAAATATTTAGAACCGGATTTATTGGCTCGACCGCTTTAACGTAATACAACAAAGTTTATTTGTGTGAGATTGATTGTTTGGCTTCGCATAACGCTCGCAGTTACGGGTGTGTGAGTGATCAAGTTCGTGCATACAAAATTTTTTTGCTGAAATTGAATCCTCTACAGTTAAACCATTCAAAAATTTGCAAAATTATAAATATTTTGATTTTTATTCGTGTTTTTACGTAATATGGTTTCCGGAGTTATAAAAATTACAGTATTCGTATAACAATGTAAAATTGCTTAAAAAGAAATTTTAAAAATGATAAATTTTATTAAACATTGTGTTATAGAGTCATAAAAGCAACGTTTTTTTAATAAATTTTTTTATCTGTTATAATTTAGAAATTATGGCCGTTTTAGTTTTGAATGAAATTTTGTGAGGAAACGTTTTCGCTTATAACTTTTGAAAACACGCGAGGTCATACAAAACTGAAACGGCCAAAATTTTATTTTTTATCCGGCGTATGATGCTTTTTTGAATTTTGAAAATCGGTCCGTAAATAAGCGAGTTGTGGTCAACGACTCAATTTGTTTGAAATTTTTTTGACAATTTTACATTTTTTTAACCTCGAAGATGCCCTCGTACAAAAAAAAAAATTTAAATTAAAAAATAAAGACACTCCGAAACTTTTGTCCAAACAAAAATATCTCAAGCCGTTCTAATGTGAGACGAATTTGAAAAAGGTCAATTTTGCATGTACTCCATGTGAATTCGTAAAATGTGAATTCGTAAAATGAATCGAGAGTATTCGGTAAAAACGAAGGTGAGGACGCACAAATAACATATTAATATAGATGTATGAACCGTTAATTAATAATTTCAAAATAATGTTATTAAATTTGTTTACTGAATTGCTGTATTTTAAAGAGTTATGATCATAATTAAATGTTAAAATTTTTTTCTTTGGAGTTTAGGTGTTAAATTTAGTTTTTGCAGGTGCCTAGAAAATTAATTTGTTCACTAACTTTTACAATTTTTATTCCAAGTTTCTTGATCCTTTTGAGTATGTTTTCTTGATCCATGATGTGTTGAGATGATAAAAAGGGTGGGATGTTATTTCGGTTTATTGGTTTATTTTGTCCTTTTATTTAGTACATGTACATGCTGGGACAAATTAATAATCAATTTGGATTACACTTCTATAATATTTCGCGCATAATTCAAACATACAAATCGTTTTAATTTATTATTTTAGTTATAATCACAATTGCAACAAAGAAGGAAGGTTAGGATTTACAATTTACCTATTTGGAATAGAACTTATTTCAACAAATACTATATTCAAATATCACTTACTGTAATGAGAACTTACGGTACAACGTATTCGTTATCTGATTTTCAAATGATTTGGCATTAAATGTTTTAATAATTTTGCTACTGTAACATAATACGGGTAGGGTTAAGGCAAGTAAGAGGTTAAATGCTTTGATAACTAATTGATACTCACCTTACTCAGTACTCGACAGTATTGCTTATAAAAACTTTTTATTGGAATATTAATTTATTGTTAATTTTAATGCCCGAATCAAAAATATTTACATCAATAAATAATAAAAATTATTTTTGATTTTATTCGAGACAAATGTATATAATATCAAAAGATTTTTTCACATTAAATTATTGGTTACTTTCTCTATAATTATCCATCTATTACGTGTAATCTCTTTTGATATTTACACAATGGGATCATTAATGTATTAATAGACAAAGCAGTCAACCATTTATTGTAAAATAGTGTTATTTGCGTAACATGTTCGGAAACAAACAGCGCAAGAGGTGTCATGGAATATAATATATTCTAATCACAAACGTTAATTACATAGTACAATAAGATGAAGGCATAAGCAAATGCACATAATACATACATTTGTCATCTGACATCAACGTAAGAGTGGCGTTTACCTATACAAAAAGGTACACTTTTAAACCTTTGCCGCTTTAAATATTGGAAAGCCGTTTTACCATTTTTGAACTTGAAATTTTGTAATAGTGTGTAAGAAAGTTGAATCTAGAAGGTGACGCTCGACTTTCTCTTAATTTATTATTTAGTTATTAGATCTCAAAAAATCAAAATAAATGCTTAAATTTGAACAGCATTTGCATCACTATTACAACAGATAGAAAGAAAATACGAACGTGAAGGTGTAGCTGCATGTTTTATAAAACAGGTTGCAAAATTTCATTAATATAGGGTAATAATTAAATCTAAAATATCTAAAACGGCAAAAGCATTTGCACAAAATTTTGTCAATATTTTATAATGTCCACGCGATCGTCTATCCACGTCATTTGTTTTGCAGTGTGATCTAGCAACGACAGAATTTCGTCGGTAGCTGTTGATTACTAGAGATTTACTTGTTTAATTTTAAAAAGTTTGTATTTTTAAGGAATCTTATCTTATTTTAGCTTCGGAATAGTTTTATCATATTACCATTAATCAAATCCATGTTATGAAAGAGATAAGAAAATCGCTAAGTAAAATGTATTTATTACGGACGAACCGAATTGTTAAGTTTTAACACGTGCCGTACAACTAGCTTACCGCTTTCGTCTAACCCCTCTTACGTTATGTGTGTTGTATAACTTCCAATTCTCGATGAAGCGTTAGGTAAATGCCCCTCTTAACTTACGTAATTGTTGAATTTTTAGTTGAAGATTTTAATTGCTGAACGGACATTTACAAAAAACGTGATCTGCACTAAAGCAACTTTGTCGACAGATGTGTAAGCAATTACAAAAGTAGATTTTTTTATTATTATTATTATTATTGTCAAATAAACGTTGGCATTGAAAAAAACAATCTAATGGTCTGCTGTAAATTTGCATAACATTGTACAATTTCAAATAAACACCGACAGCTGTTCCGTGCTTCATAGAAGTCGAGTTCAAGTTTACTATTCCCATTGAATTTTCAAAGTATGCACTATTAGTATATTGTTCAAGCGGACCTTTGTCAATACTTCATCGGACCCATTGCAACGTTACGCGGTCGCGAAATGAACCAGGCTCCGCGAAATAGAAATATAAATATTATAAAAATTTAAAAAAAAAAAAAAAATTAAAAAAAAAAAAAAAAAAAAAAAAAAAAATAAAAAAAAAAAATAAAAAAAAAAAAAAAAAAAAAAAAAAAAAAAAAAAAAAAAAAAAAAAAAAAAAAAAAAAAAAAAAAAAAAAAAAAAAAAAAAAAAAAAAAAAAAAAATAAATAAAAAAATAAAAAAAAAAAATAAAAAATAAAAAAAAAAAATAAAAATAAAAAAAAAAAAATAAAAAAAAAAAAATAAAAAAAAAAAAAAAAAAAAAATAAAAAAAAAAATAAAAAAAAAATAAATAAAAAAAAAAAATAAAAATATAGTAAAAAAAATAAAAAAGTAAAATAATATAAAAAAAAATAAAAAAAAAAAAAAAAAAAAAAAAAAAAAAAAAAAAAAAAAAAAAAAAAAATATCTTCTCGTATCTTCTTGCACAAAAATAAATAAAGTACTATCAAAATTCTAAATTCATCGTATAATTAAAATTAATAGGGCATATAACAGGTTACTCCTATACAGTATAAATATTGTAAATTCAAATTCAATAGCATAATTTAGAATAATTTACCTCACTACACTATACAGGTTTATACTGATCTTCTGGAGTACCATACATAACACTTACATCACAATACAATATTTGTATAATCTACCATACGAATAAATAAATAAAATAAATAAACTTTGTATATTAATGCGTTTTACATTTTAGTACATGTCCCCTTTCGTACATCACATTTTGTCAGTTCAATGCTTCCCACTTCGGCATCAGGAAGGATTGTTTACAACGGTACGAGTTTTCATTTTTTTCTTTCTTCCAACCCCAATCTGTTGCTGGATAAAGTCCCACATCTTTGTCCGACACATTCACGCCATATTTTGGCCTGTAGAATAGATCGTTACACATGTTGTTTTAGGGCTGCCTAGAAGAAATAGAAACTTATCAATATGTAGCAATAACTAACAAGATAATATTTCAAAAACTTACAGAAATTGGTGGTTATAATTCTATCTGTTGAATTTTTTAGTGAACAAAGATACTCTAGTTTCATCTACAAATGGCTGCTTGAATGTTGATAGTACCAGTTAACGATAAAACGTTCCAGCATTTTTCAGTGGTTACAGGTCATTCCTCTTGGAGCGTTGCACAATAAAAGTTCATTAAGGTTTACGGAGGTTCTGACAACATTGTCCACGCTTTCCGTCAAAACTACAATAATGACTGTATCCACCGTGCGCAGGTAAATGGTTCTAAATGTTTTCAGAGAATCTATGACATGACGAGGCAATTTTACTATCCTCCTCCGCTTAAACTGGAAGCTTCAATTGTTTGTGGGTGGATGAAGCAGCTAGGTTTCTGTCTAAAAATTAAAACATATTATGAGAAGTAAGGGTTGAAAATGAAATAAATAAATGAAGAAATAAACATTAGTTGTTACAAATACAATTGAATTGCATTTACTGGATCCCGGTGCAAAACTAATAACGCTGCGAAAGTAACCATTGTTGTGTTGTCGTTTTGGTAGGTTGCCTATAAATATCTAATATTCTAGTATAGGGTTAGTCTTAGAACACTGACCTGAGAAACTTCTGCTTTCATTGGGTATAGTCCAAACTGGCTTTTGCTGGATTTTACTTGAAAGTAACTCTCATTTAAGTATGATTTAAAGAATAGAAAGTATTGATGTAGAAAAGGCTGCTTGATTTTGTATACTAGACCGAGGAGCTAGACCCGGTCGAACGCCTAGCTGACGTTAAGGAACACCGCTATACAATATTTTTTTTCTTCAAAGTTCTTTTCAATTACATCTACCACTCTGTGTATTTGTTTTAAGGCACAGCGTTTTGACAAAACGCGTAGAATAACTGTTCAGATGTTTATATTTCAGTTTTAATTTCTTTGGGGGTAAAGAAGTAAATGGACAGGCTTAATTGTAAAGACGGTAAAAGGTAGTCTTTAATATCTTGTTACTCTACTAGGGTAGCAACTGTGTAATTATGTTGAAATATGTTTTTCATTCAAACACTTCTACAGGTGGGAAATGCCTCAATTTTTAATTTTCCAAAATTTGCCTATTTGCGACGTCATATCTAGAAAAGTATCGGTGTTAAAAACTGGTGGGATTGGACCAAAATTGGTGTCCCAAATTGTTGCCTGCAAAAAAACGCGCTAGTGTGACATTTCGTGGTTTTTTCAAATGGGAATTGGCCGCAAGAGAAAAATTCGCGATGCCATAACTCGATAGACACTGGTCTTATTAATTTGCAGTGTAGGACAAAAATGTTGGACGTCAAAACTGAGTGGGTGTCTTTCGGAAACTCTAGGACTTTTTGATTTCCGATATTTATTTGTTCTGAAAAACCAATTCTTAAGCTTATATCTCAAAAATTATCGATTTTTCGAGTTTGGTCGAGAGGACTAAAATTGTAACGCAAAATCCCCCGCAAAATGATCATTTTGAACCGCGAGTTCTAGTTGATGAAAACAATTTCGTGATTATGAAAGACTGCCGCGGGAGGAGGGGGGTTGTGAGTTAAAACCCTGAAAACTCAGCTTTATATTTAGCAAGGGACTTCTGTTTACAAGCCAATACGATTGATTCCATTTGCGCGATTATTTTCACTCGAATGACATTTATTTCGCTAAACTACAGATAAAAATTAAGAAAATAAAGGCTCTATTGATCTACATTTCCTAAAATATCAGAGCAGTAGTGAGATTTTCTCCCCATTTGCCCTTCTTTACCACACGGACTAGTGTCAAAAACATTAGGTTCTTTGAAAGGGTGAAGTTTAACAAACATTACTGTTAAGTTGATATTTATAGACGGTGCTCAAAATTTGTTTTCAAACATTTTCAAGCGATTTAACAAATGCAAAACTCACAAAATTAAAATTTTCATTACAATGTTCTTTGTGTCAGGAGTAGTTAGCAGGCAATGTTGAATAATCCTCTCACAACTGGAAATGTAGAGTTCACCGTTGAAATTGTTGTTTTATAATATACAATTTATACATCAAATGACTTAAAATTTTGACACCATCTATAAGAAACAAACAGAAACACCAAAACTGCACCGGTATCTGTATCGCTGTTGATGATAGCTTAGCTATTGAAACACGTGTCGAAGTAAAGTTTTTGGTGCAGCTTTAATTGTTTCTGTTTGTTAAATAAACGATGCAGTTTAAAAAGTGTTCTATTCCTTTGACCATGTATAAGATTTTGGTAATTAATTTAATATCTCTCAGACCTCCTATGGCAAAACTACATACCCCCGCCGCCGACACCGACAAACAAATTTAATTTTCCAAAATTTTTTTTTTTATTTTTTTATGTCTTTTCTTAGACAAATTGCTCTTTTATTTATGAATATATCAACTTGCTTTTTTTATATACAGTATGTCCCCTAAGTTGGAATCATATGAGAAAAACTTTTATTATTAATTTTAAAAAAAAAGTTATTCTCTATAAAAAGTTCTGCATGTTCTAAAATCTAAAATACAGTCATCAAATATCAATTTTTCAGTCGTATACGAGGTTTGTCAAAAAATATGAATTTTACTCAAGAGTAAAGTACCTTTAAATTTTACAATATCGGAAAATGTTATCAAAAAGTTGATCAAGAAATAAAAACTACGTTCAAATATGCAATTACATCCATTTACATTAAAAATTAAGTTTATTTTTTTTTTTATTAATATTTCTATTTTGAATGAACATTTATCTCTTGTGATTATTTATTATTATTTATGATAATTTGACTAAAATATTATAATATACTTTTACGATGCTGTGAGTCATTTATTTCTACAGGGTGTTGACTTTTATTTTCAAAAATGTTCAATAAATATAATAATGTTATCAATGTAAATACTTGCAATTGCATATTTAAACGTAGTTTTTAATTCTGCTTAACTTTTTTTAATAACATTTTCCAATATTGTTAAATTTAAAGGTACTCCTCTTCAATAAATCATATTTTGTTCAAACTATACGACTTGCATTGATAATTGATGACTGTTTAGATGCACTAAGTATGCACTAACTTTATAAAGGAATAACTTTTTCCTAAATAATAATAAAAAGTTTACCATATGATTCAACTTAGAGAACTTATTATATATAAAAGAATATGTACTGTAGAGCTGCTATGGCTTTTTTGCGTTTACCCGTTTGCAGGTTTCATTAAAAAAAATCATAAATTTCATTAAATTGGACACTTTTGACATATGCTCTAATTCAAGTGATTATAAGAAATCAAAAATTTTATTACTGTGAGAGCTTTAGAGGTAACCATTGGAAATGAAGAAAAAAAAATTGTTTATTGTTCTGAAAAATTTGGCAACTGAACAATCAATCTAAGAAAGTTGGTCGTGGCGGCAAACCTGTAAGTCTTGCGCTTAATATAATAATTTCAAAAAAGCTAATTTTTTTAGTTTTGCATGCTTTCTTCTAGACTGTGTTTTTATAAATTGGAATGGGTACGAGTAATGCTCCTGTACTCCTCTCAACTCGTTGCGAATCTAAACATGCGGTTCGCTAAAACCTCGTATAATGCGACTTATATACTAGACACAGCACAAACCCTCTCTTTTTTTTCTTTTTTTTATCCAGGCCGACAAACTGGCAAACCAGATTCCGCCAATCTTTTGGATTTTTTTTTGGTTTTTTGGTTCTGGGGGTTAATTTTTGCTTTTGGTCCTTTAGGGTAGAATTTTGTAGGTTTTTTAACTTTGTTTAACTTTATCGTTGGTAGCTAGCCTAAATTTTACCACTTTTCTAAGTTATCTCTTTTTATATGTTTTGTTTATTCTAGATACTAGACCCGCCGATTGAATTATCTCTAAACAATAAAAGGTGAATTACCTACCCTTGATGGTTGCACATCAACAAACAGTTTAATTGTAGGTCGTTTTTTATCAACCAACCGGAAAAGGTTCGGGTTCGTTATAACTAAGCGATATCCTGAGCTTGCTTTCTAGATATGCTTATATTTGTGAGTCAGTTGATAGCCCCTGTATATGAATTATCCCACTTAGTGGCTTTGTTCTTACAAATTAATTCACTCGAAGATTTGTACAATACTGTATATATGTATTGCGGGTTTGCGAACGGTTATTTTGCAGGTTATGTTTAGCGCAGTGGTGAACGTCGTCTAACCAGGTATACAGGGTCATTGATGGTCGATGGTAGGTTAGACGTTTATAGAAAACGGGGCATAAGAGATGTAATCTGAAAATTTGACTATTGCCATAAATAGACCTTAAGATCTATCTTTCTAAAATTATTGATTTAGGCGGTGTTGCCGCTTCTACTCAAAAGTAGTAAGAACTTTTAATTTTAAATGAAACACCCTATATATTATTCAATTTTAGAATTTTAATTTCTTACTGATAATTTTTTCTAAATAATTCTCTATACCTATCTACCGGTTTTCGAGATAATAATTATTTTAAGTTTATTTTTCAAAATATGATCCACAAAATTTAAATTTAGCTGCTATTTGAACCTATATAAAACTGAAACTTTAGATGCAGTTTTGTAAAGCCTTGTATTTAACAGCTACCTAAAAAAATATATTTTATGTTATACAGGGAGGTTTAAAATTAATGATTTTGACGTGACATACTAAAAAGGTCAAATCTTTATTTTTCAAATTGAACACCTTGTATATTTTGCAAACTGCATCTAAAATTTTAGCTTTTTATGGGTTCAAATAGCAGCTAAATTTAAATTTGGTGGGACCAATTTTGAAAAAATAACTTAAAATAATTATTATCTCGAAAAGCGCTGTAGATAGATATAGGGAACTATTCAGAAAAATATATCAGTAAGAAATTGCGATTCTAAAAACTAAATAATATATAGAGTGTTTTATTTAAAATTAACAAGTTGTTACTACTTTTTGAGCAGAAGCTTGAATTACTAACTTTCGTCCTCGACAAATTGAATTGCGGGAAATTGAGCGTAATAAGACAAAGTTATAACAGGTTAATCAAGTATCGGTTTCAGATCGAGTTCAAGCGGTGGTCAATAGTATTTAAACAGGATATCAATAGAAAAATCAGGTTCAGGCAGTCGTTCGGTTTTATTTAAACAGATCAGAATAGCTCAGGATTTGAAGTAACAGGCAGAGAAAACTCTAAGTGACTTAAACTACGAAAAACAGTCCAATTTATACCAATTCTTATCTGCACCTTTAGCAGAGGAATTATGGTGGGAAATAAGGTAGGAATGGGTGACGTCAAGATAATTTTCTTATCATAGAAACGTCACCAAAAATATGATTATTACACAGTCACCAGTAATTTTGTGTTCACAAGGATCATTTTGAATACGTGACTGGACCAATACATTAATACTCGTTCTCTTGACATTAATAATATTTCATTAATAATGAGACTTATAACAGTTGCATCCGTGAACTATCATGTCAATTACCCCAAGATTTAGGTCAATAAAATGATGCTTATATAGTCTGTATACTATTGGCGCGGAGTAATAAACCTGTCAGAATTATCGAATCTCCCGTATTGCAGTGGCGTAGGTACCTGATACGTTTGGAAAATCATATTTTTAGTAGGTAAATATATTATAATAGTAAAATCTACCTTGATATAAATTATTATGTGGTTATGTGTTACTTATTTTATTTGTATAGTAGATCACATTACAAATTTTAGTTCTTACGTATTATATACCATTATTTTTGTATCTTGGTATAATACCCACATCTACGGCTATGATTCTCATTTCGTCAGTACCTAGGCTGATGGCAACGTGTATACATAGATTAACCTATTGTTCTCAGACCCTAGATGGGTCGATATGCTGCAAGAGCGGCACAATGATCGTATTTTGGTTAGAATTTATTGGTTTTTACTGAACCGTGGAAGTACCGCTTTCACAAGAAAATAAAGAATTATTTCAAGTAATTATGATTTATTACTCCTCGCCAATAGTATACAGACTATAGGTGTAATTGTTTTAAGGATAACCCTTTAAGACGGGTTCAAATAAAATAGATATTATTAGAGATACTGTTAAAACAATTAGTGTCACGTAATTGTCATTCCTCAGTAATTACTTGTCGGATCAAAAAATAATTTAGGAAAAAGTTGTGTAAAGCTATAAATTACAAACAATTTTTGTTTCAAGAAACTTTGGTAAATATTTCAAAAACTAAAAAATCTATGTATGTTAACGGCCCTTTTGGCTAGACAGATTAAAATCTAATCAGACTTACGCTATTATGAATAACACCTATATATACGGAAAGTTTCATAAAAATCTACGCCCTGGTTTTCTTGGTATCTTGGTTACATACGAATTTAAATTTAGAAATTTATTTAAAAATGTATCTCTTTGAAGATTACAGAAATTATTTTGTTTTTAAAATAATTTTAATCAAATTTGATTAACCCTGTGCTACATTTTAATTAAAAGACACACAATCTTATCCTTTTATTAATTAAAAATAACTAATTAAATATTTTGCTTTACAGCAAAACATTGGTTTATCCTCAAATATTTTTTTTTTAAATCGTACACAATTTGTGTTGTAACAAATATTAAACTCGACAATATTTTACCTTAATTTTTCTGTATATTTTAAAAAAGATATTCATTGTTATTGTGTAACAATATATTATTTTAAAATACACCAGTGAATATAATGTTACTGATCGTAGTAACTTTGATTATTGTTTGATATATGAATTTGTATTTTATTTTCATTTCCAATTCAATTATGTTTGTTATTTATATTGGTTTCTTTTAACAAGACCTATGAATTCACTCATGCAATATTCATTGTAACAAATTTGGTAACGGAGCATTCATGTTAAAGATTCACGTTTCAGGCTTTACGATTTTCTTATTTATTTAGATTGATACATCGAGAAAAACTTGTCCCCAATTTGGCGTTTATTGCAGCTTACTTATTTATAAGATCACTAACTTACAGATTTTTTGGTTATTTAACATATTTTCGTAGCAAGAATGTTAAAATTTATTAAAATATACTAATACAATTATTTAATGCGAATTTAACAAAATAAAAAATATTATTCTCATAATAATAATTTTAATGTTATTTGAATAAAATAATGCACAAAGTTAAAAATGAGATGGACGTAAAATGTATTGATTAAAAAGGGTAAAAGTTTTAACGGCAACCACAGATAATCAAATACGATGAATTATGAAGCCCGAATCCACGTTTCCCAAATCCCCTATAATATACGACCATGTTAAAACCACCAACTATTTAAAACGAAAAGGGGACGAAATTTGCGACACGAGCGCATTCGTTCACCTAACTGCACGAAAAAAAATTACATTCAAACAAAATAAATTATGCAAATATTTATATCCAAAAACAATCATGAGGGCTTTTTTTAATTTTAATTTAACCCTTATCTTTGAATTCGTCAGTATTTATTTTCATTTTTATTTTGCATCCTGCATGTGTATTTAACTATATTGTGTTAAGTCGGTACTGAAAGTAAGTTGAATTTATTTTACCTAAAGTCTGTCAAATTAGATAACACTCCATTTTAATTGAGTTAATTACAACACCCGTTAAATTCTAATGCAGTTGAGTTTACTTCATTTCACTTGCAGTTTAGTCTTTAAACAGATTAAGGTCTAGGTTAATTAACAATAATTTGGTATAACGTTAAGTTATACCACTGTTTCGACTATAAAATTAATCTAACCATCATCTTCATTTGGAAGTTTGCGAAATTAAATCAAAAGCTTGCGGAACTAAGCAAGACGATCTTTCTAGGAATAAAAGACCGAAAACGGAAATTCATAAAGCAAAAGATACATAAAAAATGCAAACTCAAACACACGCATAAAGCAGAAATACTAAATATAAAAAGTTCATTTTAAAATATCATCTACTTTGGGAGCTTATTTATGTCTCCTTACATATAATTTATTATTGCGCTGCACTACGTTATATTAAAAATGCCGTTTATTCTTTTAGCGCAGTCATTTTGAAGAACTAACTATACCGGGTGTAACAGGATTATAGTACATCCCCCGTTTCTCTCTTAGTTTTAAAGATAATTGATTGAAATTTGGGACTTCCCATATACATAATAAATGACACTTTTTGATTACAACAGATTTTTTTTCACTTCCGGCAAAAGTAGTATCATTAAATTTAGAAAATTATGCAGATTTTAAAAATGCAATAAAATACAGGGTGTTCCATTTAAAAATTAAAAATTAGTGTCACTTTCTGCAAAACCAAAACAAAAATCTGTCAAAAAGTGTCATTTACTATGTATATGAAATGTCCCAAATTTCAATCAATGTATCCATAATCCTAGTGATTATAAATCAAAATTATATTGAAAACAAATTAGTTAATGAATCTGTTTTAAACTTTCTTTTCCTGAAAGTACTTAAGAGTATTTTAGTTAACATCAACTATTGTTGCAAACTTTTCATTTGTTGAAAGAAAAAAGTCTTCCGAAAAGTCTGAGTAATTAGGGAAATACATACCTCCTTATATACACGGTGGCCAGAAAAATACGGACAAACGCCAGGTAGAACGATTCTTTGTTCAATTCTGAGGCGATAATCTTAATCCAAAAGTTATGCGATCCTTCCTTAAGGCGCACGAGACCATTATTTTACAAAGAATTCAAGAAGAGCCGAACTTTTATTGCATATTCTCTGGAGCGACGAATGCTTGTTTACGAGAGATGGCGTCTTTAATAGCCATAATTTTCATTTTTGGGCGGACGAAAATCCCAACGCAGTAAGGAAATTGGACATCAGAGAAGATTTTCGGTAAATGTTTGGCTGGGGATTTTAAATCTCCGGTTGTTGGACCAATATTTCTTCAAATCGTCTAAATAAATGAGTACGTTAACGTTTTAAAAAGTACTGGATAATATTCACTGATTTGAGACAACAGAATTAAACAAAGATTAATCGATTAGTTACATCGATGTATTTGAATATTCCATTTCTAAATTTCACCCAATGATTTTACATAGATAAATTTGACGAATTTTGATAAATTTTAGCCGTACATCTTAAGGTTTGATGGTCTCGTGCGCCTTAGGAAGGATCACATAACTTTTTGGATTAAGATTATCGCCTCAGATTGAACAAGAATCGTTCTACCTGGCGTTTGTCATTTTCTGGCCGTGTATAGAAGAGAAACCGTCGCAAGTCTTTAACCTCGACGCTTATTGGTTCGAAATAAAAAGGGGGTGGGGTTAACAATGGAAATCCACAAAAGTGAAATCATGGTCGCAAATAAAATTGTTCCTATGCTTAATGATTTTTATACTCTCCTTGATTTTCTTATTGAAAAGGAAAGAAGATTTGGCAATCACAGCGGAATTATCAATATTTATTATGTGACCGGTATTGAAATGATGCTCAGCCACGACAGACTTGGAACTGTGTTTTAACCTAACACAACGAAATACGTGTACTAATAGAACGACTAGTTTCACCGATGTACACTAAACCACATGAACAAGAAATACGATATACACCTAGTAAATAAAGAAGTTTGCCTATTCAATCAGTACCTTTGTGAGTATAAAAGAGAAAGGCTGGAATTGTTTCTGAAGTTGTAGAAGAAATCTTTTTTAGGGATGGGAGAGACGTTTAATGACTTTTGCATAGTTTGTTTGCTATAACAGTTTGCAATAAGAATATTAGTTTGATGACGCAGTCTCAAATTGAGATTGTCGGGTTGACATTCAGAACAAGCTTGAGACCTTTTTAGATAAATGATAGTGTGAAGAGATATGTAAGCATCGTCAGTATGAGTGGGTTTGCAATACACCAAATGACCTAATTTACCGTTGGGTTTCCGGGTAACAAGTACGTCAAGGAAAGGACAACCATAATTTTCTTTAATTTCCATAATGAGCTTGATGTCAGTATATTGATTATTGAGATGTTCAAGAAACGTATCTAAAGAAGAGCGATTATAGGGCTAAATGATGAATCATGCAACATACTTAAACCATACTTTCGGTTTCAATGTCAAAGTTTCCTAGGCAATGGTTTCAAAGTCTTCCCGTAAAAATGTGAGATAAATGTGATCTCATAGCAGCACCAAAAACCTGATAGTAAAAGTTATTGCAAAATTAAAAATAAGTGGACGAAATATACTTTTGTATAAGCGGTATAAATCCTATATCTTTACCATGTTGAAATAATATTTGTTCGATAATTGCTTTGACTATTTAACGGGAACTTTTGAAAACCATAAAGTAACATTAAAACTAACAAGGAGATCATCATGATTTTTTACCTTCTATTCATCTAAACGTTGAATGACATGATGAGAGTTTGAAATGTCTGAAAATGGTTTACCTACAAATTTGTTAAGAATTTTTGAAAGAAGTTTGGGTAATTTGTAAGTATGAGATTAAATTGTACTAACAATGGGCCGAATAGGTACACCTTGTTTGTGAATTTTAGGAAGACCATATAGACCAAGAGGTTTGGAAGTAGAAGCGACCAGTCGTCGCTGGTTCTCGATAGGTAGAAGATTTGACAATTTGAATAACTTCGTGTTGGATCCTAGGAGTACGGTCATGTGGGAAACACCTATAAGTATTTTCTGATAACATGGAATTAAACTTATTTACATAAGTGGCCGTATTCAGGATGACTGTAGCAATACTTTTACCCGCTTTACAAGATTTTCAAGAAAACCCCGACGGTTCTTTTAAAGATTTTGTAAAGCTGTTTTTTCCAACTTGAAAATGTTAGTTTTGTGAACTTTAGATGATTGCAGAAATTTTGTAGTCTGAATCCAAATCGGATTAGCAATACGACAAGGAAGACTTCTAATCAAGAATTCTACAGTACAAATGATTTCGTCTTGAGGATTATATGAAGGTACGATAGCAAATTTAAGTTTTCGAAAAACCAAATTGTTATCCAAAGTTGAGTTTGTGATTAAATAAATTGATGACAGTTTTTTGAGGTGGAACAGTTGAAAATGTGTAGGTTTGAGTGACGTGGCTGAAAGGGATTGAAATTTCTTACAATGGACTTCCGAAGATAAAGTGACAGATTGCTAGAAAGTAATTTTGTCATGAAAAACCAGTCATCTGTTGAAATGTAGTATAAGTTGGGTAGAAAGTCTATCTAAATCACGTCTAGTCTGTTTAATATGTTCACGTATTAAAGCAAAGCTGGCTTTGTGCAAAATGTTCTTAGAAGAGGAGGTTCGAACGTGAAATTTGATTTTAAGAAATAAAGGAATAATATTGTGATCTCGGCAACGAACGAGAAAAACTAAAACTAAAGTTATATATGATAAAAGGTAGATATTTCCTCCTATAATTTATCAGTAATTTGATTGATCTTTGTTGAGGAGAGGCACCAAAAAACCACTATGACGTTTTTTCGGGCACTTCTACAGACCTTTAAAACGTTGCCTAAAAAACGTCATAGTGGCGAACCATTTATTTGTTTTAAAGGCCTGAAGAAGTGCACATTCTGCTACACGAAACGTTGCCTGAAAAAACGTCATAGTGGTTTTTTAGTGCCCCTCCTCAACGAAGAACAATCCAATTACTAAAGCTAAAGCGTTTAACGAAGTTTGGAAAATACAGTGGTTTTACAATAAATATTCTCCCCGTAGAAATTTTTTATTAATATAAGAATTGCGGTTTTCACGGCCGGAGTCAGTTCTGAAACAAAAACGTATTTTGAGATTGGACCGTGTCGAAAAAGATAACCGTAACTGTCAACGTTTTTGCTATTTATTGTAAGGGACTTTATTGATGCGAGAAACTAAAGAATCTAAATAACGCCTTTTGGAATAAAAAACTTTATACAATTTTTTTAATTTCTTAATGATAAATTAATTCAATTAATAAAAATGCAGGGTTTTCACTTAAAAAACGCAAGTTTCGGCAGATTTTTCATATTAAATTTTGTATAATTTTTTCGAACACTCTGTATCAATAAATTCAATTATTTAATTCACAGGCTATTACAGTACACCTTCTCCTACGAGAAAAAAAATCATAGCAAAGAATTATGTGTTGTATGTGAGAAAAAGTACCATTTTCTGGCCCGAAAACTTAAATGTTGACATAAAAGTTCAAATATCTGTTGGATTTAAGTGTATAACGTTATTCACAAAAAGTACCATAAAATCTGAATCTGTAATAATATACAGGATTTCCCATTTCAAATAAAGAAGTTGACTTCTACTTGCAGTATAACCGTCTTGAAAATATTTTAGCCAGGAGTGTCCCCTAATCTTGCAAACACAGTGCCAAATTTTCAAATTTTTGATGTCACTGGTTCTCGAGATATTTCTAATTGACGGTTTATCTGCCGCACCCTGTAGATCTTAACGTATTGACATTTTCTAATTGTGAAGCTGCCACACCACTACAATTAAATTTGTTTGAAACTGATTCAGTTGTAGTGCGATGGCCAGGAGGAAGGTTTACAATTACAAAATTTTAATCCCAACTTTGACGCTAGATTTAAAAACAAAACACCCGCTGTATTTACATATAATATTCAACGGTTGTATAATGTTTTGTAAAGATAGATAAACCCGTAAAATATTCAAATGTTGATGTTATTAAAAAATGTAAGATCTAGAACTTCTATTTCTACCAGACCTATGAACGTGCTTAGAAAAGGAACATAGTGCAATTTAATTACGATTTTTATTTCCAGGACTTCAACTAAATGCATTTTGCCAGCTGAAGTTACTTTTAAAACTAAAAATGATTTTGAATAATCAAATAAAATAATGTAAATGTTTGTCAATTCCAAGATAATACAATAGGTTTTTTAATTACTACAGGTTGTGGACCCAGATATATTACCTTAAAGGATAATGAAGAGAGACTACTAAGATTCATACAAGTAAAAAAATTTATTTACTGCTTTACACAAAAAAACAAAGAAAATAGCGACCGACTGTCAATAATGGAAACAGGAAATTAAAACTTCTCTGCGAATAAGTAGATCAATTGATAAGCCGTTTAACAAATTTAGCAAGCACCTTGAAAACTAATATCACTATAATATTACATTGGTGATGATACTAAACATTCAGATGGACATTAAATTTTTTGTTAAAAAGGCATGTTTATTTAGAATTGTGAAATTGGTGTCAAGCTAAAATATGAAGAATGTCATATAATGGAAGAATTTATTAAAGAATTTCTAAGTTTCATAAAAATATTTAATTTACAAAACTTGCTTGATCAATTCAAACCGCTATACTTAATATCAGATGATCAGAATCAGGATACTACGGTCGACTTTGTTAGAAACTTACTCCTAAATCAACATTGTGTAAAACACTTCAAAAATGCTTTAATGTTAATTCATTGCAACAGGAAACTATTGGTGTTACAACTCCGACAACGTCTACGCTATAGGTACACTCATGAAATTTAAAACTTGGACACCACAATTTCTATAAACAAAAGTTTGCACATTGTGAAGCGGGCTTAAGGGTATCATTTACAATTCTAACAGCAGGTAGTCTCAGCAGGGGTTATCTTATAGAAGGACTGTAGAATGAATCATAACACTAATCGTAAGCACGTTTTAGAAAATAGGTAATTTACGTTGCTTAATTTTTTTCTTTAAAGAATATATTTGAAGGTATCGCTAATTAAACACCATAACTCGATTAATTATCGAATGAAAATTTTGTTTAGGAAACGTTTACAAAATAAAATTAGAAATAATTTTGATTTAAAAAACGTCTACAAGCAATAACTTTTAAATTAAATCAAAAACTAAACATGGTCATTTGGGTTGACTGATTATTACTTATTTTTAAATAAATCTAACCTACTAATTAATGTAAGTTATTAAAAAAAATCATTAAACTCTCTATTCATAATATTTAGTCATTACAAAATGTATATTTCATGACGTTTTATTTTTTTCTGTAGTTAATATAAAAGTGAAAATAAAAACTAAGGCAATTCTTATTGTCAACATATATATTCAGTTTTTTGACGAGAATTTCTTACATAATTATAATTAAGATACCAAGTTATAATTTAAAATTAAATGAAAACTTTTTTTAAATAAAGGTATTACTATATAAATAAATATAAGAAATCAATAATGAGTGTGACCTCCATTATTATTGATACATCCTTGCAGGCGTCTGCTCATTGACGCTATCAAGGTATCAATATAATTAATATTAATCGTTTCCCATGCGGTATCAATGGCTGCAATTAGTGCATTACGGTTTACTGATATAAATTTGGCCCTTGTTGTCTTCAGATAACATCAAGTATTCGAGCCCAAACATTTTCGATAATGTTAAAATCTGGGCTTTTTGCTGGCCAGAGTAACAGCTCCAAGTTATTTTCCCGTATCCAATTGCGCACAACCCGCGAAGTATGAATAGGGGCGTTGTCCTTTAACAACAAAAATACATTATGAAAATGTTAATTCAACAGATCCCAAACTATTTTTGGAGAAAGTATAGTGAAATAAGAATACTTACTTGTTGGAAAATATAATCTTCGTCTGGATAAAACACTTTGACTGAAGGTTTCATAATAGTTTCAAAATATCTTAATACGCAGCAGAATCAAGACGTCCATCGATATCTAACAAACTCCTAGACCCGCGCGCTAACCCAAACCCACACATTCACAGAAAAATAACCACTTCGTTTTTAGGACATATGTGATTATTTAAAGGTTCGTTCACATATCACCTTGCAAATTCCAGACAACGACTCTTATTTTCGTCACTGAGAACTTCTTTCGCAGCAGCATTATACTTCTTTATTCCCATTTCCTTTAATCTTTTTTGTGCAGTTATACGGCATCCGGGAAAATGTGTATCTGCTATAGCCCTGGAGTATGTAGCAAATGGTTGTTCTGTTACGTAATGAAACAACTCGAGATCTTGAGCACGTGTAGATACTTTAGGTATACCTCTTCCGATGGCTCTTTCCAAAGTGTGTTCAAGATTCCATTTTACTCGGTAATGCCCTGCGGTGCTTTTCGGTCATAAAATATACATTTTGTAAGGACTAAATATTATGAATAGAGAGTTTAATGATTTTTTTTTAATAACTTACAATAGTTAGTAGGTTTGATTTATTCAAAAATAAGTAATAATCAGTCAACCCAAACAACCATGTTTAGTTTTTTTGATTTAATTTAAAAGTTGTTGCTTGTAGACGTTTTTAAATCAAAATTATTTCTAATTTTAATTTGTAAGCATTTCCTAAACAAAATTTTAATTCTATATAATTAATCGAGCTATGGTGTTTAATTAGCGATACCTTCAAATATATTCTTTAAAGAAAAAAAGATTAAGTAAGCAACGTAAATTACCTATTTTTCTAAGCACGTGCTTAGTGTAATGATTCATTCTGCAGTCCTTCCTATAAAGATAACCCCTGCTGAGATTACCTGCTGCTAGAATTGTAAATGATACCCTTAAGCCCGCTTCACAATGTGCAAACTTTGTTTACAGAACATTGTGGTGTCCAAGTTTTAAATTTCATGAGTGTACACTATATCTTACTAAATACTCATATAATTATCTCATCTAAATGAATATCAATTAATTCGCTCTCTGAGTAATTCCACAACTAGTGATGTTGTAATGACATTGTCGACCAACCATACATTCATTGTTAAAAATGTTGTTTACGTACCAGAAATACTTAGTAAGATATTTGAGACCTATCTGTTAATTTTAATTTAGAATTGTTAAAGAGACAATCAAAACTGTTAGGACAAGGAACTCACTGATTCTAGTAATATTTTTGATGAACTAGTGTAGGCTAGATTTGGGTCTAAAAACCGTCGATCTTGTGGTAAAATATACCTAGTATACCTAGAAACCATTAAGAGATCAATGGGAACTAGACTTAAAGTACACCAAAGAAACTGTAGTTTGGGACACACCAATAAGTCAAAGGAAACATGCGCTTAGCAATGGGGATAACAAGATACTCTTTGTTACCTGCAGGTTACTAGCAGAGACCAACCGGTATAAATTCAATTTGCAAAGGAGATTCTCTTAAATATTTATGATTAACTGTAAGAAAAAGTATTTCCTCTTGCGAGATGTATTTTCATCAACAATTTTCATTACGTATTGCAGTGATTGCAAGGTCGTGTCAATGTATGAGATAAACTTGTGTATTCCAAGGTATGAGGATAAATCGATACACGTTGTACGTTACGTGCTACAACAAAATGAAAGTAGGGACGATTACGTTTTAAGTAGCGAACAATGAAAAGTGTACAAAACATTAAATGTGTTAACTTTGTCGATAACCTTTTTAAAAGGCCGTTTATACCAAAAAATCCTTTAGCCAGCTTTGTATTAAGCCCACGCATCGTAGTCAGCTTAAACAATGTAGAAATTGAGAAGATTTAAATAAAACCAATTATTAGACAATAATAAATAAACTGGATTACGAAGTAATTAATAAATGAAGCAATAATTCAAAGTAAATATGAAGAGTATAAAAAGCATGAATCAAGATTATCAACAAACAAAGCGCATGGAATAAAAAACCCAGGTCATAGAGGTCATCATTCAAAGTCCCGAAAGGTTGCACTGATTACGTCATCATTAAATGTAAATAATGTTAGTGGATTAAAAAATTAGTAGAATTTTGTATACAAAAAAATATGGTAGCGGAAATTAATTTTTTAAGTTGCTTTTAAACGGCACGTTGCGTTATTTAAAATTAAATAAAATGTAACCAATAAATAAAAATTGTAAGTTCCATTACTAAAATTGTAACGGTTGCAGTTTACAAATAAACAAATAGCTAAAATTTAGGGTGACGGCTCTAGCGATGCAACCTAGAACAGAAGTAACACAAAAATATTGGGCACGCAGTAGCGTACTAAATGCTTGGAAGATCCCGAATTTATAAACGTTAGTGCAACAATATCCGGCTACAGTCGGAGGTGGTAAAGTCCTGAGGAGAACAAAAAGAAATAACTGCTCAATTATGTGGCACCACCTACTGGGCAACGGAGAGAAATAAAACGGATCAGTAGGAATTCAACTGGTTTTACTTACAATCTAATACGTTACAACAAAATGCAAAGTTAAAAGAGAGAGAGAGAGAGACAACAGACCAATAAATATAATACATACAATGTAAAATATTAGGATTATTTAGCAATAACGACAATGTTAGTCGCAACAAACTTACGTGCGTTAGCAATAACTAGATTTTTGTTGTATGCGATCAAGTTTAAAATAAATCAGTTAAGTTTCTCGTTTATTACAGTCGTTATGGATAGCGCACCAATTTAAGATTAGTGGATACAAAACTGGATGTACACTCGTCACGTACAACGCGGTGGCTTAAAACTACTAGTACAGGTTTCAAATATATGATGTAGTTTCTGCCAAACCAAAAGTCCTTTCGGTTCGCAAATTCCTCAAAACTCTGAAGTAGTTTGTGCCGACAACACTAGCGTGGGAATATGGAGGTTACCCCGAATAACAAATGGTCTTAAAATACTATAAGTATGACCGCTTGATGTCGCGTGTACTTCGATTTTGACCGCATGCAAAATATAAATTGTTTCTTAAAACGATAACTTATCTGGTTCTGTTGTTGGTAAAGTTGATAACGAGGTCCTTGTTAATGCTACAGCTACTGGAAGTTTGGAAGGAGTTTCCTGGAATATGATAAAAAACCCAATTCTAGGAGTCGAAGTTGTTGCGGTGAACCACGGGTGCACTTCATGTAAATACCCTAGACCGCAGGAGGTGTGTCGGTCCGGCGTCCCCGAGATTGGCAACCGTAGAAATGCAGGCCAGTTTTGTGTCACAAATGACAAAGGCAATAGCTCGTTTCAGCGTCACCAGGAATTTATCCAGACATACAATATAGGAAAGAGGTTGAGGACCCGACACGTACTAAATCGTATATCGTAATTAGCAATAAATAAAAACCCTTAAATCCACAAAATAATAGGAAAGAGACCCACTTACGGCGTAAACAATCGTTATCAAATATCCACATCCAATTATTGTGAAATTATCAAAGCCACATAGCAGTTTATATTAAATTTTAGCTTCTAAAGGAACGGCTGTCCGCCCAGGAACCAAGCACGAGTTACAAGATGTCCACTTGCCGCTCTGACCCGGAAAACCGCAGATATCGTTTCACGAAACAGAAAATTCGGTTTAACGCTCGGTAAATTTAATTTGTGTTGCAACGCGCAATTTGAAGATTTTGAACCATAACAAAATTTTGTTCTAAAAGTTCCAAACAATTTGGGGAAAAATATAAGTAAATCGGCCAAGAGAAAATTAGTTTTAAGTTTTTAAAATGCCGGCCAGGGGCACAACACATTCTTAAATTTTAAATCACGTTTTTGAGAAATATTTTTATATTACAGATAGCTGAAATGAACACTGTTTTAAAGTTGAGATGAGCTTGCTTCTTTTTGTTAAATCCTTTTACTCTATTCCTTAAAGGAAAGTGGCGGAATTTATTTGAAAAAAAAATGTGGGAAAAAGGAATAAACCTTAAATTAAGGTGAATAAAAAAGACTAGGGTAGTAAATAAATTTATAGTTGAAACCAGTAGGATAAAAATTAGAAATGAAAATTAAATAACTTAGTTTACAAATGTGTGAATGTGAAAAATAAGAAAGGAATAAACAAAGTAAGAAACAATTGGTAGGTTGGACAGGTTGTACCGAAAAATAAATAGAAAAAGATACATACCAAAAGAAAGTAAAAGAACGCCAAATAGCTTAATAGAAAATGGAAAACGGAAATAAATAAAAAATTAAGGCAGATACAGATTAATTCAATGATTTTTAGGTTATTATAAATTATGTAAACAGCAAAAAAGGAAGTTATATGAGAAAAACTACAAATGAAGTTATAAATGAAAGAATAATTATGAAGAAGTTATATAAAATAAAAAGTATATGAGTTATAAATGAAGTTATGAAATAATGAAGAATAAGGATATGTTTAGAAGAAACTAATAATAAATAAAAAAAAGTGATGTAAAGACACGCACATACAAAATAATTAATAAAAAAAATTGAATTAAAAATTTGAGAAAAAATGTAAGAAATAATCCGATGTGAAAACAGGAAGAGAGAAAAACAAGATAATTAATCATCTAACTAAATTTAAAGGAAGCAAGAAAAGAGTTGAAATATAATTAAGAATATTGAACAATAGAATAAGAAAGAAAACAAGATTTATATAAAACGATTTAATAATGGTAAAGAGTTTAAGAAAGAAGAAGAAATAACAAAAAATGTGCGAATTTAAAGGATTTTTAACGGACTTTAATATAGTGAGCGGCATAAGTAACGAATAAATTCATTTTAATTTTATGAAAAATTCCGGAACACGTCAATTTTTGTTGTTAATATAAAATTTTGTAACGTGACTATTTCAACCCTGCCGTGAACTCCTTTGTAAGGGTACCAACCCCCTAATTTTTTTAAAATCTTACTTTAACCGGGGGATTTATGCAGTGATCTTAAAGTCGTGTCAATATATAAAATTGTAACCATGTGTATTGTATAGTATTAGGATAAATCGATATAAGGTGTACGTGTTAAACCAAAGTGAAAGGGGGATGATTAAATTTTGAGTAGCAGACGATAAATGGGGTCTAATTAAAATGATGCACAAAGCAATGAATGTGTTAAATTTGTTGTTAACCGTTTAAAAAAAACCGTAGTCAGCCGCGCCGTTTAGTTAGCTTAGGCATCGTAGAAATTAAGTGAAATAACAATAAAGCCAATGGACAATAATAAGTAAAATGCATCACAAAGTAATCAATAGGTGAAGCAGGTCATAGAGGTTATCGTTCAAAGTTGCAGAAGGTTGCATGATTAGTAAATATAAACAATGTGTTAATAAAGTAATAGAATATTTTATATTCAAAAACAGAAATATTTTTTAATTTGCTGTTAAACGTGCACGTTGCGTTAATTAAAATTCAATAAAATTTAATCGGTAAATAAAAATTGTACGTTTAATTATTTTATTGTATTAAAATTTTGTTTCAATAGTTTCAAACTACGTATTTTATTTTTTAATGTAAAAGTCATTTGAATTTATTTAGTTAAATACCGATACCAAAACAATCACAATAGTTTAACTAAATATAAAATTTGTATGCAACAATAATCTTTATGTAATAAAACAAATGAAATACTTTTTTTAATTAGTTACAAACCAGTAAATTCTTAAAAGAAGGTCAGGTTGGTGGTTGGTGTATTCGCCACATATAAAGATGCAAAGACGGCAAAAAAAACAACTTAAACTATGCTGTGAAGGCGAATTCGTGCAATTTAGAATTATTGAGTATTTTGATTAAGAAAATTTTAATATTCACTAATTATTTGTTTGTAATTAAATGTATACTAAATAAAACTATATTGACTGCCAATTAAAAGATTCTATCATTTTATCTAATGATGGCACGCGACATTTATAGCAAAAAATTTCTAAAAGGTATATCTTACTGAAATTCGATATTTGTTCTGTTGTTTTTTAAATTATGCAATTCAATATCAACTTCGGTTTGTCAAATCAAAGAGAAATACGACAGTTTTTACTCCTTACCATCTTGTTCTATTATTCAACCCTAATATTTTTTTTATTTGTCAAAAGGAGCATATACGTTTTCAGTTCTTTTAGAGAGGGTTTAAAGAACTTACAACTTTTACAACCTTAACTTGAAAAGGTTTAAACTTTTTGTCAACTTAATTAAAACCCCTGACATTCAAAATTGAAGAGAAACTATGTAAATTGTTTTTATGAAACAAATTGTTTCATCATCATGTTGAATATTAATAAATATGGTATAACAATAATTAACTCAATCATCGATTGAAGTTGAAAAAATAAATCAAAAAGTGTTTTTTTGATTTTGTATTTATTTCTATTAAAATTACGGTGTTAAATATGCTATAAAATGTACAAATTCAAACAAAAAAGTAATGATACGACAGCGACATAGCCCCAAGTTTTGTCTTTCTTAGAACATTAAGTTTTACTTCAAACATTTAAAATTAAAAAATGTTTTAAAGGTATGTACGTATACTGCATGGCTTAGCTATTGATTGTAAAGTTGGTTAGCCATAGCACGTTGCTAGTATGTACACTCATGAAATTTAAAACTTGGACACCACAATTTTTGTAAACAAGAGTTTGCACATTGTGAAGCGGGCTTAAGGGTACAATTCTAACAGCAGGTAGTCTCAGCAGGGGTTATCTTATAGAAGGACTGTAGAATGAATCATTACACTAAGCACGTTTTAGAAAATAGGTAATTTACGTTGCTTACTGAATTTTTTTCTTTAAAGAATATATTTGAAGGTATCGCTAATTAAACACCATAGCTTGATTAATTATCGAATCAAAATTTTGTTTAAGAAATGTTTACAAAATAAAATTAGAAATAATTTTGATTTAAAAAACGTCTACAAGCAATAACTTTTAAATTAAATCAAAAAACTAAACATGGTTATATGGGTTGACTGAGTATTACTTATTTTTAAATAAATCTAACCTACTAACTATTGTAAGTTATTAAAAAAAAATCATTAAACTCTCTGTTCATAATATTTAGTTCTTACAAAATCAACTAATTGGATTGTTCTTCCTTGAGGAGGGGCACCAAAAAACCATTAAGGCGTTTTTTCAGGCAACGTTTCGTGCAGCCGAATGTGCACTTCTTCAGGCCTCTGTTTATTAAAAGAAAGGAATACATTTAACGGTAAGTTATATACATAAACATTATATCCTTAATATATTAATCTAAATTATAGGTGATTGACTCGACTACTTACTTAAAACAAATAAATGGTCCGCCACTTGAATAAGTGTAAAAAACACATAGATATTAAAACAAACACAAAATAAATTAATAATTAAATGTAAATAAATATCTCTAATAAAACACACACTCTATACGTAGAAACGAACAAACATGAATGACTAGATAACAATATGATAATGGGAATTCCTTCTTCTATTTTATTTTAGTGATTAAATTTCTATAAATATTGCTTAAATTTTGTGTGTCCGTGTTATAATTAATGTTGTTATTGTGTTTGATGATGTATATCATTTCAGCTATTAGACGTTTTTTATAATTCTTTTCTACATTTAAAATCGTAGGATTATCAAAATTAAAATTATGACCCATCTCAATATGGTGTACGGCTAACGCAGAGTCTGGTTTTTTGTTTTGCAATCGTACTTATGATTTTTAATCCTATTACGTGTTTTTGTTTGGTTTGGCCAACATAGCATTTATTACAGTCAAGACAGTCTATTTTATACACTACATTGTGTTTGTCAAGAATGTTTGTCTTGTCTTTTAATTGTGTGTAGATAATGTTGTAAATAGTATTGTTATTGTATGTAGCTATGTGGACGTTAGTAGTTTTTAGTAATGGGATAAGGTGTTTAGTCAAGTTAGGTATATTAATAATTTTAGTATAGGTATATTGAGAATTAGGGGATTAATTGGTGATGGTGTGTTAGTGTTATAATTATAGTATAAGATTCTGTTAATAATGTTAGTAGGATAATTGTTATTTTTCAATATATTTTTAGAGAGGTTAGATTTTTAGTGAGATATTTAGGACTACTTAGTTTTGTTATTTTGTTTTTCATAGATTTAACTATATTTATTTTTGGTGCTGTTGGTGATTTGATAAATAATTGATAGTCCTATTGGATGCCATGGGTTTAAAATACCAGTCAGGTAATAATTTCTTGGTGTCTTGATCTTTAATCAACCTCACATCTAAAAAGGGTAATGAATTATCTTTTTCAATCTCGTACGTAAATTTTAAATGTAGATTGTATTTGTTAAAAATATTAAGAGTATTATGTATTTCATCTTCAGTGGTGCAAGTGATTACATCATCAACATAACTTATCATAAAAATAGGTTCAAACAATAAATTGTAACGAACATATAAAAGCAAATCGTGCATTATTAAGTTTGCTAAAATAGGGGAAGCAGGATTGCCCATTGCTGTTCCAAATTTTTGCATGTATATTTTTTATTACATGTGAAGTAACTTGCATCAAACAAAACTCTACAATGTGTGTGAAGAATGTTAAATCTAGTGTAGTAAATGCTTTTATATTATCCCAATACTTTTGTATTAAGTTTATTGTTAGTTCTTTGGAGATGTTTGTAAATAAAGAGTTTACATCAAACGAAATTAATTTATAATTGGATGGTATTGTTGTATCTTGTATGGTATCTATTAATTCATATGAGTTTTTGATGTTATGAATGAAAATGTGTGAAATATTACTGAGTATGTCTGATATGAATTTTGATAAATGATACGTAGGTGCTCCAATGCATGAAACTATGGGTCTTAAGGGATGATCGTCTTTATGTATTTTTACTAAACCATATAATTTTGGTGGAACGCTTGTGTAAGTTGTAATTTTTTTGTAAGTTGTGTTGTCTATATGTCCGTTGTTAAGTAATTTTTTAGTAATTTTGTTGTTATAGTTTTGAATTTTCGTAGTCGGATCATTGTTAGTCAAATTAACTAATTAATCCCATTACTAAAAACTACTAACGTCCACATAGCTACATACAATAACAATACTATTTACAACATTATCGACACACAATTAAAAGACAAGACAAACATTCTTGACAAACACAATGTAGTGTATAAAATACTGTCTTGACTGTAATAAATGCTATGTTGGCCAAACCAAACAAAAAACACGTAATAGGATTAAAAATCATAAGTACGATTGCAAAAACAAAAAACCAAACTCTGCGTTAGCCGTACACCATATTGAGATGGGTCATAATTTTAATTTTGATAATCCTACGATTTTAAATGTAGAAAAGAATTATAAAAAACGTCTAATAGCTGAAATAATATACATCATCAAACACAATAACAACATTAATTATAACACGGACACACAAAATTTAAGCAATATTTATAGAAATTTAATCACTAAAATAAAATAGAAGAAGGAATTCCCATTATCATATTGTTATCTAGTCATTCATGTTTGTTCGTTTCTACGTATAGAGTGTGTGTTTTATTAGAATATTTATTTACATTTAATTATTAATTTATTTTGTGTTTGTTTTAATATCTATGTGTTTTTTACACTTATTCAAGTGGCGGACCATTTATTTGTTTTAAGTAAGTAGTCGAGTCAATCACCTATAATTTAGATTAATATATTAAGGATATAATGTTTATGTATATAACTTACCGTTAAATGTATTCCTTTCTTTTTTTTATAAACAGAGGCCTGAAGAAGTGCACATTCGGCTGCACGAAACGTTGCCTGAAAAAACGCCTTAATGGTTTTTTGGTGTCCCTCCTCAAGGAAGAACAATTCAATTAGTTGATCATTTATAGGAGGAAATATTTACCTTTCATCCTTACAAAATGTATATTTTATGACGTTTCATTTTTTTCTGTAGTTAATATAAAAAGTGAAAATAAAAACTAAGGCAATTCTTATTGTCAACGTATATATTTAGTTTTTTGAGAAGAATTTATTACATAATTATAATTAAGATACCAAGTTATAGTTTAAAATTAAATGAAAACTTTTTTTTAAATAAAGGTATTACTATATAAATAAATATAAGAAATCAATAATGGGTGTGACCTCCATTATTATTGATACATTCTTGGAGGCGTCTGCTCATTGACGCTATCAAGGAATTAATATAATTATTATTATTGTTTCCCATGCGGTATCAATGGCTGCAATTAGTGCATTACGGTTTACTGGTATAAAATTTGGCCCTTGTTGTCTTCGGATAACAGCAAGTATTCGAGCCCAAACATTTTCGATAATGTTAAAATCTGGGCTTTTTGCTGGCCAGGGTAACAGCTCCAAGTTATTTTCTCGTATCCAATTGCGCACAACCCGCAAAGTATGAATAGGGGCGTTGTCCTTTAATAACAAAAATACATTATGAAAATGTTAATTCAACAGATCCCGAACTATTTTTTGGAGAAAGTATAGTGAAATAAAAATACTTACTTGTTGGAAAATATAATCTTCGTCTGGATAAAACACTTCGACTGAAGGTTTCATAATAGTTTCAAAATATCTAAATACGCAGCAGAATCAAGACGTCCATCGATAGCCCAACAAACTCCTGGACCCCGCGCTAACCCAACTCCACACATTCACAGAAAAATAACCAATTTGTTTTTAGGACATATGTGATTATTTTCGTAACGAGTTCCTTCCATTCAAAAAACTTTTAGTGGTCCATCGTTGCGGCTATTGAACATTTTTTCGTCGCTAAAAATCACTCGATTCCAAAATTCCAAAGGTTCGTTCACATATCGCCTTATAAATTCACGACGACGTCTCATATTTTCGTCACTAAGAACTTCTTTCGCAGCAGCATTATACTTCTTTATTCCCATCTCCTTTAATCTTTTTTGTGCAGTTATACGGCATCCGGGAAAATGTGTATCTGCTATAGCCCTGGAGTATGCAGCAAAAGCAAATGGTTGTTCTGTTACGTAATGAAACAACTCGAGATCTTGAGCACGTGTAGGTATTTTAGGTCTACCACTTCCGATGGCTCTTTCTAAATTGTGTTCAAGATTCCATTTAACTCGGTAATGCCCTACGGTGCTTTTTGGTATATCTAACATACGTGAAATTTCACGCACGCTACGACCCGCCGCTAATTCCGAAACAATCCGCGCTTTCAAATCAGCACCGAGATGAGGTGGCATTTTAACAACACTTGAAACTTTAAACTAAAATGGAATTTACATTTCTTACTTTATTTATTGGTTCACACTACCCCTTCTTAAACAGTAGGTAATATGACTCCAAGGAAGTAAATTAAACAAGCAAAGATATTCTATTGTTACAGAAACTTATTCATAAAGTAAAAGCCAGTTCTTTATAATGCTAATGGACAGGATTTTCTTTTAAGTATTAAGATTACAATAGAGGACTTATAAACTTTCGAAAATATCTAATTATAAATATTTACACTGCAATTGCGTTTTTTCCTTAATAATTTCTTAGCAATAACATACACGTTCTTGGTTTTAAGTTGTCATAAATTTGATATGATATAAATTTGTGTTTCTAATATTACATCACAAACTAATCTTTATTCGCCAAAAATTGTTGCTTAAGTTGTAAAGCTTCGTACACACCTGAACAACAAACCGAGCAACAAACATAACAACGAACCGAAAGTCAAACAGAACGACAAACGATCTTTTATGATTTCCACAATCCGAACAACAAACGGAACGTTTGTGCTGTTCCCATAATTATTTTCAGTAGTTTTCAGTTCATATATATTTATTATTGAGAAGAGAAAATTGCGGAAAACAAGAAGATAGTGCCAACCAAATTTTTACGCACAAAGAAGAGTAAAAATTATAATTTACTTCGTTTTTTTTATTTTGGAAATTTCCCGCCCAAATGATGCTAATAGGGACATCATTTTTTCTTGCATTTTTAAACACTGATTAATTTAAAACATTTTTCTTCTGTCAACTCCATAATATTACCTAAAACACAATAAACCCACAAAAGGGAGGACAAAAAATAAATAATTTAATTCTCACGCATAAGTTTGTTCGCCGTTTTGTTTAGATTCGTCAAAATCTGAAAACGCATTTGCGCGCATTTTCATTGATGTCGGAGAAAAAACCGACAAGTTACGGGAACGCCGCAAACCGTTCGTGGAACAATCAGGGCTTGCGAATCTGTTCTAAAATTCTTACGTAGCACCGTCCAAATTAATGTTCCGATTGCCGTTTGGTTCGTTATTCTGTTTGTTCCTCGGTTTGTTGTTCAGGTGTGTACGAAGCTTTACAATAAACATATTAATATAAACTATCTCTTATGAAAGGAGAGTTATGTAACTATAGATAACGACTTAACGTTACGTTAGTAGATTCCATTTACTATTTACACATATTTTCTTGGAACATTAGATAATTAACTATCGGGATATGATGACCCTATACTTCGCAGGTTGTGCGCAACTGGATACAAGCAAATAACTTGGAGCTGTTACCTGGCCAGCAAAAGCCCAGATTTTAACATTATCGAAAATGTTTGGGCTCGAATACTTGCTGTTATCCGAAGACAACAAGGGCCAAATTTTATACCAGTAAACCGTAATGCACTAATTGCAGCCATTGATACCGCATGGGAAACGATTAATATTAATTATATTGATACCTTGATAGAGTCAATGAGCAGACGCCTCCAAGAATGTATCAATAATAATGGAGGTCACACCCATTATTGATTTCTTATATTTATTTATATAGTAATACCTTTATTTAAAAAAAAAAAAGTTTTCATTTAATTTTAAACTATAACTTAGTATCTTAATTATAATTATGTAATAAATTCTTGTCAAAAACTAAATATATACGTTGACAATAAGAATTGCTTTAGTTTTTATTTTCATTTTTATATTAACTACAGAAAAAAATTAAACGTCATAAAATATACATTAATGGTTTTTGGTGCCCCTCCTCAAGGAAGAACAATCCAATTAGTTGATTTTGTAAGAACTAAATATTATGAATAGAGAGTTTAATAATTTTTTTTAATAACTTACAATAATTAGTAGGTTAGATTTATTTAAAAATAAGTAATAATCAGTCAACCCAAATAACCATGTTTAATTTGTTGATTTAATTTAAAAGTTATTGCTTGTAGACGTTTTTAAATCAAAATTATTTTTAATTTTATTTTGTAAACATTTCCTAAACAAAATTTTGATTCGATAATTAATCGAGCTATGGTGTTTAATTAGCGATACCTTCAAATATATTCTTTAAAGAAACAAATTAAGTAAGCAACGTAAATTACCTATTTTCTAAAACGTGCTTAGTGGAATGATTCATTCTACAGTCCTTCTATAAGATAACCCCTGCTGAGACTACCTGCTGTTAGAATTGTAAATGATACCCTTAAGCCCTCTTCACAATGTGCAAACTTTTGTTTACAGAAATTGTGGTGTCCAAGTTTTAAATTTCATGAGTGTACTCTTCTTATGCCGCAGTCACACAGGATAGTTAATAATAGTCGGTCGCTGTGCCTGCAATTTCAAACACACACATTCTTATTTGGTTGGTCATACTATATTCACTAACTCTCACCCTTATTTGTAAACCACTGTGAACGTGTTTGCTTTTTCTAAAGCAGTGGTTGATAGTAGTTGGTAGAAACAAAATTATAATCATACTTAATCACATTTTAATACAAAGAGGAATGAGCCATTCGGTTGTAAATGTATTTTTTTTTTAATTTTGTCCATTTGGATTTGCCATATTATACATTTTTTGTTGCCGAAAGCACTTTTATAACGTACTTTAAGGATTAAGCATTACCCACAATTTGTAATTTTTACCTGTACTTTGCAGTATTGAATAGACAACAATACCATTTCTTTGTCAATTACTTTTTCTTAATTGCCCGACCCGAAAATAATTTATAATTTTTAAAATAACATTAAAATTTTTAAATTAGATTTGTTTAGTTCCCTACACCCTGCGTAAAACCTGATAAAACGATAGGGCATAGGACAACATCAGTTGAACAAAAGAGATAAAACAACAATGCAAATTAGATAATTAGAATTTATTAACATTTTAACATGCATTCTATCATGACAATGAAGATGGAAACAATAAAATATCTCGTAGAAAAGAGATTTGTGATCTAAATATGATATACATACTTGGCAACGGTGATTGTCTGTTTGTGTGACCAAAGCACATTGGATCGGTGTTGATTGGTATTAGGTGGTAACAGTCGGTGGTGAGTGCGGCCTTAAGCATCAAATATCGGATGCACAAGCTTTCACTTTCACAGATCTTGTTCAACTTCATATCTAATATGTCGGTAAGTCTTTTTAGTAAGAAAATCGTAACCAAAAACAATTCAAATTTATTTATTTTTTTTAATTTAGTTAAATAAAGAGAGCATTAATAAAAATAACTTACATAATAAACAAGTAATAATACTTTTAGTATCAGTTTTTAAATATTATAAATACAGTAAAACCTCTAAATAGCGGTCACTAAAATTTGCTGCAATACTGACCGGTATATGGAGGTAGGCGTTATTGGGAGGGAAAAAATTTATTTCTATGCGTTGTTTATTAAAATCTTTTAAGTATGGAACATAATACGGTTTGCTATAGGGTACTATATATCTGCAATTAAAAATAACTATAAATGTGCTGATGCAGTATTAAATAATTAGATGATATAATAATAGAAGAGTTATACATATTGATTACATAATACATATATTTACATAATATGTAACTTTTCCTAATTGCTCGTTCTACCTATTACAATAATTAATTACATACATATACATACCTTTAGATTACATTTTTGTGAAATATTTTTGTATTGAGGTTTGTTTTACATTTTTAAGTTTAGTTTGTAAATCAGAAGATTCACAGCCTTCCTATAGACTAATTCACTGATTATATTGAATACTTAAATTGGGACTTTCGGTCAAAATATCACAATCAATAGATGCATAATTTTTAAGGCTTACACGTTGATTACCTTCTGTTACTACAGGAAAATACTGAGCTAGTGGAATTTTGTCTTCTTCATCGAAATCTTCTTGCAGGACCTTTTACAAGAATCCTGCTTTTGCAAAACACTTAGCAATTGTAATAAACGTTTCTCCAGGTTACTGATATCCAAACTAAAGCGCGGGTTAAATTGATACATTTCTTCGCATCTTCAAAAGGACGTTTGGTATTTGTGAATGTTAGCAGCATTTTGATTAAAAATTTCCTGTAAGCCATCTTAAAGTTTTGTATAATTTCTAGATCCAGTGGCTGGCAATGTGATGTGGTGTTTGGAGGTAGAAAAACAATGTTCACATTTTCAAGAGTTAGTTTGGGATGAGACGTGGCATTATTCAGAAATAATAAGACTTTTTTTATTTTTTCATCAAATTTTTGTAGCCAGGAAGTCATAATCTCCTCTAATCTCGTCCAAGCTTTTTATTATATACCCATTCTAAGGGCAATGTGTTGATATGAGAGTCTTTAAAACATCTTGGGTTGGGTGTTTATTTTTTCTAATGACTAACGGTTTTTTTTTATCACTTTCCATATTGTATTTGTATGTGCAGCTTTTTTACCACTACAATTATCGTTTTTTAAAGAGAACATTTTGTTTGGCATCGCAAGGTAAAAAGTCCGATCTCGTCAGCATTGTACACATTTTGGACGAATACTTTTTCAATATTACTGACAGTTTTGCTTTCCAAGCTTTAATAATGTCCCGGTTAATATCAGCTAACTTTCGGCAAATTGATTTAAAGGTTATGTCATGACTTTGACAACATTTCTCAAGCCACCTATTTGAAGCTTTAAAATCCGTCATTTTTAAATTTTCCGCAACTTTCAATGCTTTCTCTTTTATTAAAGGTCCAGATATAGGGATATTTTTATACCTAGCTTTACAAAATCAATGGTAAACTACTCGGTCAATTTCTAAACCTTCAGTTCTAGGAAATTCTGTCTTCTGCTCTGTATTCGAACCTTCTTCAAATAGCTTTTTCAAATCACATTTGGTTTTTAAAATACGTATCGTTAACTTTTAGCGACATTGTAATTTTTCTGTACGTCTATATGTAACAGCGCTGTTGAACATACAAACTCAAATATGTACTCAAAATTCAAATTTTTGTTGTGAGCTTAATGAGCCTTTTAATTGCACTTTCTCTGTAATGACTGTCTATTTCTTAAATACCTGTAATTACTTAAGCCTCACACAATGAAACAAATATATATTATGCACAACTTGAACTCTAAGCTGTTGTCTATTAATGATCTTACTTAAGAATGGCCAAAAATGGGAGGTTTAATTACATGTACTTTTCCAAGAAAGTTTACAAATAAGTGCCCGTGGCCGTTATCGAGAGGTGGTCGCTATTAAGAAGGTTATTAATGTGGATATTTCCGTATAATTGGTTTTTGACTTAAAAAACTTAGCCGGTTTTAGAGGTGGCCGCTTTTAAGAAGTGGCCGAAAATAGTGGTTTTACTGTAATACTAATAATAAAATATGGTTCAGGTATTACTGCACTAGCTTGTAAAAGTTATTAATTTATGTTTGTTTTTGCAAATACCGTTTTATGTACAATTACTTTTGGATAAAAAAAAACAAATATTTTATAACTGTCTGCTACGACTTCAAAATTAGCATATTTCTCAAAAATAATGTGCCAAATTTTTACGCTAATTGCCTAACACGCAATATAAGTTGTTTGCTCAAAGCGGTTAATTAACCCTGAATAGTAATTCGTTTATTTAGTTATCTACAAAACACGAAGGAGTATTAAGTAATTGATACCAGGAGAATGCATTTACAACGGTAATTTTATCACAAATGATACACTCGAACGACTATTTCATGAATTAATAAATTATGAACTACTCATATACAACAACAAATTAAATACTAACTCTTCTTGTATCATTTTTGCGGTAACATTCCATATTGTTTTCCATTTGTTTGTGATATTAATTTTTTTCGGAGAGCCTCTTGAAGAACTGAGGACTAATTTACTATGCTATGTTTGTACGTAGAAAAGTAATCATGCAGGTTATTTTGAATTTTTTGCTAAACTTACTGGAATTAATAAAACGTAGAAGTCATCGTAGTTAAAAGTTGCAACTGCACAAACAGCTAAGTGTAGAAACGAATAGAAACAACCACAAATTGTCATTTTTTAAAAAAGTTAAATAATATAATCCCTTTGTTTGAAAGCTCAATCCATTTACTTCTTCTATTTAGCTTACAATTTTACAGCATTTTTGTGAAAGCTGAAATACTGAATTTTTAATAGCTTTTAGTTTTTAACTTTTAAAGAATTTGTTTATTTTTGTTTAGGTTTTGTGTATTTTTATGTAATATTCCACATAGCAATTTTCAGATTTAATTTCTTTTAACGAAGCCTTAGTATAACTACAGGTGTAGTTTAAGAGCGTCAAATATTTCTTTTGTAGTATTGTAAGTTACTACCAAATTTTTTTAGAAAATATAATACTGATGAAATTAAAATCAAATAAATTTTTTTAACACAGAAGCTTTTGTTTGCCGATAGAAAGGGAGAGCAATAGACTGGTTTCCAAAATTGGGGTGTGGTTCCTTGAAATCGATGACAAAATTTAGAACTAAAAATCAAATCTGTTTTTTTTAATTGTTTTTAAAAGGTGCCCAGAATTACAACTAATTTTTCAAAAAAAATTTGACACTTTAAAATTGTATTGTACGAAAGTGTCACGTGTAAGAGATGCTAAAGAAAAGCTTATTTGTTTATTGTGAATGTTAACGTTAAAATATCTATTTTGAAGTCGTATGTTCACTATTTTCTAATTATAACGAAAATACTTGATATTTACGTTATTGAATCACGTAATAATAATCAAACCCCTCAAAAAATTTTTATGCAAAAATATGTGCAAAATAAAATTTATGAAGAGGCTACAAAACACAACCTGAGCGATGACGTCAGTACCTTTATCGACGCATTAAAAATGTCGTTTGACTTTGATTGTTTGCTAGTTAGGCCATGAACCTTGCAAAAAATGTATTAGTAGGTTTTCTTTTTATGTTATTAGGTAACAATTCACGAGAGCCAAAAACTGCGATTTTTTCGAACTGTTTCCCATTTTTGGCTCTTAACTCCTAAACTATGCATATTAGCGTGATAAAAGTGCTTATCATTTTTAAATTTCATTAAATTAGTGACAATTTAAATCCTAGTTGAGATCAGTATCTCTAAAGATAACGGAGAAATTTCTCTTCAAAAATGGATCAATTTTACAATAAACTGTTTTTTAGGTATTTCGCTCGTGTTCCGTGTTCCGCCAATCACGTGTTCTGAGACCTGTATGACTTTATAAAAAAATACATTAGCTTTTATTTCAGCACAAGTAGTGTCTCTTATGGCTAATTATTATCAAGAAAGTGATCAAAATACTAATAATGTTTAAGTTTCCCACCACTATTGCCGAGCGATATTTCTTAACTTATACGAGCCCCAACCACTATACGTTCGGGCGGCATAAAATATCTAAGAATTATAGTCAGAAAATTTCTTTGAAAACATTTTGTTTTAAATTTTGTGTATTGTATTGATTTTATACTTTTAGCATTTTATTTAAATAAATTGAAAGTGATCTCAAAAAAAAAACATTAAACATTTAGACGACCACAAAATATTTGGAGGGTATTAACATCTCCTTTGGCTTTAATTACTGCTTTTATTCTAAAACGCATTGTTGCTACAAGCCTATGGCAACTCTTCCGCAGGGAATGAATATCAAACTTGCCTTATGCCATACAGTTTCAATTATATTAAAGATTGGGCCACTTAAAGGCCAGTCTAAAACGTCAATCTTATTATAAGCAAACAATTTTTTTGTAGATTTAAAAGTATGTGATGATGTTGAAAAATTATATCAAGTTCATTAGGCTTGTAACTTCTGAATGCTTGATAACAAGTAACCTGATAAGATATTTTGATATTTTTGCGCATTAACTGTACCATCTATAAAATGTAACTTTCAAAAAATCTTTTGCCGACATGCATCCCCAAACCATGATTGCTTGCGGAAACTTAACTGTGCGCTTGATACAATCTTGGTGAAAAGCCTCTATACTTCTAATAACTCGTTTTATTCAATCACCCAAGCTGATGTCAAATTTTGACTCATCACTAAATATAACTTTACTCCAGTCCTCTACCGTCCACTAAACCTTTTCTTTAGCCCAAGTAACAAGTTTCTTTTATTTATTTTTGAGTTAACAAAGATTTTTTTTTTGTTTATAAAAAAATATTAAAATGTTAGATATCATTTACCAAACTTTCAATACAAGTACAAGTATCACACCTTATGTAAATGAAGCCCGGATTTGTGAATCCATTTCCAACAACATTCTTTTCCCACATTTAGCTCAGATTTTTATTCCAAGAAGCGATAATTTCACGTAATGTTAATATTCTCTGTATCTTGCAAAAACCAACATTCTCCTGTGTCTTCTACTTTATAATCGTGGTCGTCCAGAACTTTTTCTAACAACATTTAAGTTTCCAGTTTTCCTATACTTCTTTATAATGTCCCCAATTGTTGACTTTGATAATTCAAGATCAAAAGTAATTTGAGAAATTATTTGTTTTTCATTGCCTACTCGCAAAAAATTTTTAACGTACTTAAGTATATTAATACATTGTCCAGTTCTCCAAACATTTAGTGGTCAATAAAAATAACAGTTAACTTTATTTTTTTATGTAGTTCATCTTAAAAATTAGTAAAATGTAAAAACCGTGATGAAAAACACGTATTAATTTACTTATTTATAAACAAAATAAATTAGATAAAAAAAATTTACGTTAATCATAATAATAATTATTTATTAAACAATTTTTCTTGTTCAAACTTATAGTGGTTAGGGCTCGTATTTACTTACTTTAAAATTGTGATTCAATTATAATTCGGATAATTAATGTACAATTTTTGTTTTGCTTTGTTGATGTTTGTTTTATTTCGTTTAAAGCACTAATTCGGTTTATTTTGGAGATATACTTACCTAAGTAGCAAAAAATTTATTTAATAAGGTCGAAAAATTTCTCCAGCTAACTTTAATTGAAGTTTATTCCTTTATTAGTAGACCTTTTGCCTTACTTAATGTTAAGGTTTTATCAATATATAACATAATCAATATACAGGGTGAGTTTTAAAGGCTTGAGTACGCATACGTTTATAAAGTATCCATTTTTGGTATAGCATATGGATTATAAAAAAGTTGTTACATAAAATGGTGAATACAATTTAATAATAATATACAGGGTGTGCATTTAAAATTTTTAAAGTTATGGTGGTTTGAAATGTAACAATGTTAAAAAATCTCAGCAGCGTAATCTTTTCACATAAATGGGTTATTTTATGGTAACAACTTACTTTCAAGTATTGTCTAATAATGTACCAAATCTTAATTTGATATAATAAAAGGCATGTTTTTAATGACTTCTTATAGAAGTTCCTGCAAAGCCTATTTTATCAAGAAAAAAATAAAATAACTTTTAAACGGCTTAACTGAATGTTAAAAAATAAAACATATTTGAAAAGCTTAAATTATTATTTATCTAAATATGTAAAAATATCTACATACATAATTCCAAAAAAAATTTAGTACAGAACCACCCTGTTTAAACGATACACTCTGTATATAACAAAAATATTTTTAAACACTGCGCTCAGATATACCATTTACAACGCCGTTTGGATAATTTTCATGTCTTTAAAAACATAGGAGTAATCGAGGGAGTAATCAAGCTATCCCGTCTTAAAAACTCACCCTGGAAAAAAATTTAACTTTGAGGCGCCTTTTTTTTGGGTATATTATATATCACAAGTTTTAAAATTTTTAAACAAAATGAAGTGTACATACTTTGTAATAAAATATGTCGTTCAATAGTGGAGGACTACTAATGCTTCCTCAACTGATACTGTTTTACCACGCCTTTACAGGATGTTATACAACCTCTGCTCCTTTTTGAAAGAGCAAAACAAAATTACTCAAACCTTGAAAAAAATTCTCATAACAAATAGTTTTCTTTAACTCAAACACAACTCAGGAAGCAATTCAATCAGCTGGGGCACTATACGGCGGAGATGACGGCACCAAATCTATAGTCTACAACATCAGCTGTTTGTGAAGACTGGAAGAAGTACCAAAGTAGAACTTGTTCACTTACCCCCCAACGGAAGAGTCAGCCAGTGGTTGGGGAAACAGAAACCCCACTGAATGGAATTGGGCATCAACCGACAAGGGACTTCTTCCCATACCAAACAGAGCTAATCTACTAATGAAAATGCTGTCCTGCATATGCTAGAAAGGTTATGCAAAGGGTTGTTCTTGCGTCAAAACAGGGCTCAAATGCTCAGCCTTCTGTACATTCTGCAAGGGGAATAGATGCTGACGTCATATGCAAATATATAGCTTGAAACACGAGCGAAGCACTTACGAAACAGTTTTTGGTAAAATTGACCTATTTTTGAAGGATCTTATCTCGGTCACTGCTGATCTCAACTGAGGCTTAAATTGTCATAAATTTAATGTAGATTGAAATTGATAAGTGATGCATTGTTTAAGAGCTAGGATCAAAAAATGGAAAAAAGTTAAAAAAATCGCAGTTTTTGGGCTGTCCAAAAGTTAGCACAGGGTTTTGGAAACTTACTTACTAATACATTTTTTGCAAGGTTTACTTTTGTGTCTAATTCTACTGGGCTAAGTGGAAAACTCTCAAACTAAACATACATTTGAATAGTAAATAATGGGTTTTCAAATTAAAACTGAGTTGGACAGCCGTGAAATTAAAATAATTTAAATATTTGTATAGTACAGTGGCGTGGAATGTCCATTAAAACGTAGCATAAATATAACCTAAAAATTGCCAAAAATAAATACAAACATCAAATTCTAACCTAAATTTTGTATCAGCTGACTGCTTTTTTTTAAAAAAATCACTAAATGTCAAAGAAAATTTCAAGACCTATCCAGCTCAGATTTGTATTTGAACACAAATAAAAATCTCAATGCAGTATCTAAAGCTATACTCACGATAAAGGTTGTGACCTCAAGCCAATGAGAGAGTGTTCCATGTATTTGAATAAATGCCGATACTTTTACTAAGTTTTTGTGCACAACAAGCAATTGAATGTCCTTTAAAATTTATACGATTAAGTTTTAAGACTATTGTGGAAGTTATCACAATATTTCAACGGTTTTTTAATTTTTGTAAACATTCCTGTTCTACACAATACTACTTGTTTTTTATTTTGCCATAGTGAAGCATTAACATTGATTAATTTTAGATAAAAACAAATATATTAAGTTGAACTTAAATCATGAAAGTGTGGAGAATGATTTATGCTATCACCAACTATCTTAATTTTTTGCTGGTCAAGTAATTGGCCATATGCATTAATTTTTAGACTTAAGAGGACTTTTACGTCAGGCTTGAAACCGACCTGCAGGATATCCGTGAAGGGGTACCGACTGGTAGGCGGTCCAAGTAAATGAGATGACCATATGTTAGAGAAATAAAGCATCCAAAATATCAGGACCGAAACAAAAACAATTTGCGACAAACCATAAACCAAGCATATCATTACTAATAATGTCATTCCAAGAATGCGTGAGTTAAAAAAAACAAACGTTGCATGTTTCAATATATTTTAAGTTTGTAACACTATATCTTCATACAACCTGCATAAACACAACTTTTGATGTACAAACTGTTTACTAGGACTAATGCAAATAAGTATTTACAATTTAAATTTTTTAGATTTAGACTTGGCTGTTCTATCACTTGGGACAATTTCAAATTTCTAGTAGGCGGTTCACTATTTTTATTTTTGTTACATAAATAGCTATTTGTTGTTTTTTCGGTTTCTAAAACTGTTTAAAATGTACGTCATGTACAAAAAAAAATTGACGTCAACCATTCAACAGTATATTATTTATCTATTAATATTAATAGGCTTCCAAGTCTGGCCTGTTGCGCTCAAAAAATTCGCCGGCGAATACATTCATTTCACAATTCTCCAAGAGTTTTCAGTATTTATCGTTTACTTAATGTTAATTTTTCTCATTGATTTTTAAGTAAAAATTAAAAAAAAAGTAGGGTTGTCAGAAAATTATTATCTATGTTGCGCAGGAGTCGAAACTTGGGCTTATAATGAAATCCATTTTTCTTTTATTTTACGTTTTAATTAAATTAAATACAACTAAGATGAAAATAAAAAAAATAGTTCCTGCACGACATAAATAATAATGTTAGCTATATGTTTGTGCAAAATCAGACAAAAATTTCTAAAAATAAGCGAGATAAATTTACATAAACTTTATAGCTCCCTGCGAGAACAGTCTTAATTTGAGCTTCTAATATATAATGCGGATCTCGAATTGTTATATTTCTAAGATGTCTAGGGTCGATTAATTCTGGTAAAAGACAATAACTATAAAATTTATATAAAATAGGCAAGCAAGTTTGAAAAAATCTTCATCTTTAGCAATTTTTAGAATTTGGCAGTCTTTTTCGGTCCAGATAATAAAATAGCATATCACATATATTTAATTGCCCTTGGACCTGGTAATAATAATCGTGGTTTTGTTTAAGAAATAATTTGTTATTTTCGTTTGTCAAGTAAGGAATTAATTTTTGTTTAATTGCCTCACAAATATCCATACTTCGAGCAGAATAAGTTTCACCTCGACTATCGTTTTATGATTTATTATTTCATCCGGTGTTGCACCTAAATATGGCCCTTTTTGTTAATAAATATACCACAATCGGAGATTGTACAATTCATCTTTTTTTCTGCTGCCGATTTTGCTAGAGGTTCATCCAGTTTTCCCCAAGCGGTATCTGCATTGTTTATATTTTCACAAAGCAAATATTTAATTACATTTCTACAGCTTATAGTTGGTCTTATTTTGCAAATTTTCCAAAATTTGAAGCTGTTAACAAATTTCTTCGAACTTCTCTCCATTCCATACTGTCACACTGTATTTTCTTGTATTTTGTGGTACTCTTCATCCGACTTTAGTCTTTCCATAAACGCTATTTTTTCAATTGCTAGCATATCTTCATCTAGATCAGGCTTTTCACAATCTTTGCCATAATGTTTGTCTAGAACGTTGTGTTTTGTATATAATTTTCATTTTGCTGGAACGTAGGTAGTTCACCGAAAACAGATATCGAGTTTTTTTAACGTCACATTGTAGCACAAACAAAATATAATGTAGCGCATTTAAATGTAACTAAAAATTTGAAAAATGCGGGACTTCGAAAATTTTGGTTTTTTAAATTTGATAAAAATTGCTTTGAGTTATGGACTTGCAATAATAGCACAATCAATAGAATTACAAAATTCTTAAAGTGCGGGGCCAACTTCATACAGGGAATTTTGCGTATACATCTTAAAGTTCAAATTAGCACAAATCAAAATCAAAATGACGTTAGTGAATATCTAATTGGCAGCATCTACTTTATAATGGCGTATAAGTATTAAGACCAATTTTAGCTTGAAAAGGTATAATGTCCTCCAATTTTTAAATGTGCATCGAAGAATGATAATCAAAAATTTATAGATTTGTAGGAAGGCGTCCGTTGCACATAAATCATACGATTGCTTGATTTTTTAAAAATTTATTAATTAAAACAGATCATTAAAAATTTTGATTTATTTAAACATTTATTAAATTTTATTCAAAATACTTATCCTAGCCATAATATATCAAAGAAGAATTTAGTTGGCAAATTACTAAATTCACAGTAATTAACGTTTTTCTGCAATTTTTAGTAATCAAACAATAACAGAAGAGCTGCCATTCTACTAATATCCGAATACGAATAAATAATAGGAAAGTAATTTAAAATAAGTACTTACCTATGGTATTTGATTAAGTTCATACTCTTTTTTCGTGGAGCAGATAAACGAAGACGTGATTTTTTGCCTTTTCTAGAATCCATTTATTTAAACTTATCTAAGCACAATAAATTAAAGAAACAAAAGAATGCAAAAGAAACAAATCGGATGACGAAAAACTAAAGATGTTGAAGTATATACAGGGTGATTCAGCTAACGTGATTATTAGAAGTTTATGGACTTTTCGTTGAAATATTTGTTTAAAAAATTTGAAATAGGGAATTGCTCGAAAAGTTCTATTTAATTCAAATATTTCAGCTCTTCTAGCAATTCCGGTTACACCGGAAGTGGTTACCAACTTTCTTATTTTAAATGGAATAACATATTTTTTTGTATATTTGGATTGCACGCTAAAATCTGAGTTACTTTCATGTAGCACAACCTATATGAAAAATCAATAGTTTTGAGATATTCTCATTTTTGAGAAAACATTGGTTTTGTAGTATTGTTTTCAAACGCTCGTTAATGATTGAAAAGAAAGTTATAGAAACAAAATTTGGGCTATACTTTAGGAGGACTGTTAAGTTTTTAAATGATGTGTAATCTGACATCTCATTATTTACAGGGTGTTCAAAATGTTTGGCTAAATCTGACTAACTTCAACTGCCCAAAAGTCAATTTTTTAAATAGAACACCCTATATCTTGTTGCTCTATGTGATGGAGAATTAAGTGTTCTTTCAATCTTCATAAGGGTTTCCTATACCTATCTGTTACCATTTTCCTGTTATCGATGTATTTACATTCGACACACAATATTTCTCTATTTTATTAAATAATTTTTGACTAGTGGCCTGTGGAAATTAAAACAATGTGCCTTATTTATCAAACTTGTAAACGTCGACGTGACACATTATACACGATATGCAAATCCACCAAGAATATTCGAATGAAGACATACTAAATTTATTTTTTATTCATGGAGAATGTTACAAGATTATTGAAAGAACTTGCCGTTTGTTTAACGAGAGATATCCACACTTGCGACATCTAAATAAAACTACGTTTAAGAGAATAGAAGGAAATTTTAAACAATTTGGAATTCAATGTACTAGAACACGCTCCAAGGTAGTCACCGGTGATGAAGACAACGAAATAAATGTATTGGCATATTTTAATGCAAATCCACATGCATCGATCAGAGCTGCGTCTGAAGATTTGGGACTTTCCTACTCGTCGATACAGAGAATTTTGGCACAACGTAAATGCATGCTTTTTCTATTATAAAACTACAAGCTTTCCGCCCAGGTGACGAAATACGTCGTGAAGCATTTTATTGAAAACGCAGGAAGAACCAAATTTTTTGAAAAAATTATTTGGACCGATGAGTCAAAATTTAGTAGAGAAGGAATCATTAATAGGAAAAATTGGCATTATTGGGCAGATTTAGTTTTAATGTTTTTGTTTAATTATGGATAATCGTGTTTGTTTTGAAGTGTATGACCAAAATTTAAATTCTCGCAAATATTAAGAAATGCTTAGAGGAGTGGTTTCAAATTTTTTTAAAATTTATCCCTAAATCTTCTAAATTCATGTTGGTACCAAATGGATGGTGCTCCAGCCCATTCAACCCATGAGGTTTATCAAGAATTATCCCATATGTTTGAAGATCGTTGGTTTGGACGCAATGGTCCATCTCTATGGCCTCCCAGATCACCTGACCTAACACCCCTGGATTTTTTTATGGGGTATGTCAAAACTAAAGTCTATTCAAGGCCAATCCATAACAGAGATGACTTATTACATCGGGTTCGAACTGCCTTCGCTGAAGTAGATGTGCCAATGGTTCAAAAATCCACAATATCTGAAGTTAACAGAAGAGTTTTATTGTGCTTAGAAAACCACGGACGGCATATCGAACAGTTGCTAAATTAATAATTAAATTAATTTGCTTCTGTTTTTTGCAATGTAATTTTATTTAGAGGCCATAAATGTAGATATCTCTTGTTAAGCAAACGGCAAGTTCTTTGAATAATCTTGTACCATTCTCCATGAAAAAAAAAATAAATTTAGTATGTCTGCATTTGAATATTCTTGGTGGATTTCCATATCGTGTATAATGTGTCACGTCAACGTTTACAAGTTTGATAAATAAGGCACATTGTTTTAATTTCCACAGGCCACTAGTCAGAAATTATTTAATAAAATAGAGAAATATTGTGTGTCGAATATAAATACATTGATAGCAGGAACATGGTAACAGATAGGTATAGAAAACCCTCATAAAGATTGAAAGATCACTTAATTCTCCATCACATAAAACAACAAGATACAAGGTGTTCTATTTTAAAAAATTGACTTTTGGGCAGTTGAAGTTAGTCAGATTTAGCCAAACATTTAGAACACTCTGTAAATAATGAGATGTCAAATTACACATCATTTAAAAACTTAACAGTCCTCCTAAGTATAGCCCAAATTTTGTTAGTATAACTTTCTTTTTCAATCATTGACAAGCGTTTGAAGACAATACTATAAAACCAATTTTTCTCAAAAAAATGAGAATATCTCAAAAACTAGTGATTTTTCATATAGGTTGTGCTACTTGAAAGTAAAGATTTTAGCGTAAAAAATATATCATTCCATTTAAAATAAGAAAGTTGGTAACCACTTCCGCTGTAACCGGAAGTGCTAGAAAACTGAAATGTTTTAATTAAATAGAACTTTTCGAGCTCAAGGAAATCGAGCTATCGAAATATGTGAAGTACGGATCTGAACGCCTCAATAAGTAACTCCAGCAACAACCACGGTGTCTCCAGCGTACTGCTGTATTTCGATTGTTTTGTAGTGTTTTTCAGTAATATTTTGGTTATTTTTAAAGAATTCTCAATGAACGTGGTCTTGTTTGAAAGAAGAAACTTAAATATACGCTTATTGTTTTTAAAATTTTAATTTTGTTATAGTTGAAGTTAATAATGAGGTTTAAACATGAAACTTGAAATTTTGGAAATATTCTAGCATTTTGTAAATAGAAGGTGAAAAGAAATTGAAAATTAGAAAACAAAAACATAGAATTAAACGTTTTCTTTCAGATAAGAAAAATTAACTCGCTATCTCTAATGGTATTCTTACAATACCCCAACTAATTAGCATTGAAACTACATATAGCGAATTAACGCAAAAGTCCTCTTAAGGTTTAGATTTGTTGGTGTGGATAACCTGTAATACTTTTAAATTCTCACTAAGAAGTGGTAATTCTATTGAATAAATTGAAGAATATACAAAAAAGGCCAATACCTGAAATCGTAGGTTAGTTTTATTTTATTTTATTCTTCATAGAATTACGGCATTTCAGTGAGAATTTAAAAGTACTACAGGTTAACCAAATTGTCAAGTCCGTTTTTACGCTCATGCAATTGGCGCAAATAGTACGTAAGTACGATGGAGCAGGAAGACCACAATTATTAGCAATAGCTGCTGTTTGTTTAATTAAAAAAATTAAAAGTTCCAAAAAGAAAAAGAAGGTCGCAATAAATGTTGAATTGAAAAGAGATTCACATACAGAATAAACCTGATTATTTCCGTTCTTACTAGTGCATGGACGAAACAATTTACCAACACTTATTGAATATGATCAGAGCATTAAAGAAAGGAAAGAATTGATTCTATCATGAAACCTTCTATTATTACACCTGGTAACAGGGAGAATCTTATGTTGGGAGTTGGCGCAAATTTTTCAAGCTTTGTTAACACGTTCATGCATTTGCGATTTTGGTTTCAACGCAACGATTTACTTGTGAAAAAAAATACATTACTTGAATACAACTGGGCTGAAACGTCAACAATACAGAATTGTTTGTAACAATCGAAAAACAAATCCAAATTTATTTTCACTTACATGTGGTTAAACACCTGCAATAATTGTGAATCAGGTTTAGATAACAGACAGAAGGTCATGCTCTAACAACAATCAGTTGAGTGTCAAAGTTTGCCGCGATAGAAGTTTTTTGAATTGTCTTAAGTGTATGCGTTCACTTGGAAGACACTTAAGGTAACTTTTTGAGCCAGATTAACTTATTTCATATTTTTGATTATGTCGGTGTTGAATTAGATTTCTCTACAAATTGCCACAATTTATTAACCAACGTACTAAAAATTTAAAATTCAGATTGATTATATTGTTAGATATTATATTGTTAAATATTGTTTTGAAGCAAATTACTCGACGAAAATTATTTTGTATAAATACAACAAATAATTATTTGATGCGTCATTTACTCAAACCGACGTTGTATGAACTGAATAACTTGAAGAGATGTCGTTTTCTCGAAACATGACCAAGTTACTCGTAATTTAGTTTCATACAAATTTATTTTTCACAATTCACAAACATCTGTAGGTAAAAGTAAACAAAAAAAATATTAAAATCACCAAAAGTTTGATAATACTTATAACTTGTTCAAAAAACTAGAGTATGCACAGGAATTTCAACAATGTTCTTTCAAAATGAAAGATTTAACTTTTTTTAAAGGTGGAAAGTTCATTACAAAATGTATGTGAACCGTACGTTTTATAAAAATTTAATGAGATTAAAGTGTTCCCGATAATATTTTTTATACTTAATAAATAAAATCTTAATTTTTAGAAAATTTTGAAAAAATTCTCAAAAATCATAATATCCCGGATTCCTGCGTAGCCAGATTTTTAATCAAAGTTTGCAGAAGAAAATAGATTGTAGTTTGAAATAAGCCCATTTTTCATAACGGTTTTAAAGAATTTTCTTAATATCAAGTTTCTTGTCTGTTACATTTATAAAAAAATATTAAACGTTTGCAGTAACAAATCTCTATCATAAATTATAAACAAAATTACATACTTTTATTTAATTTTTTGTGAAAAGTTCATTCATTACTTTACTATTCTTTTTTCTTAAAAATTATATTGTTTCAGATTAGTTTAGAAAAAAGCATTACTTTAATACAAATAAAAGTTGGTATTGGAAGATATAGTTGATGTCCTAGTTTATTTAATTAATTTTAGCATGAGTTCAGGGGTGTTTGCCAATTAATTGAAAACAGCTATTGTCAAACCTTTATTCAAAAAGAATGATAAATGTGATCCAAGTAACTATAGACCTATAGCACTGCTATCCATATTCTCTAAAATATTAGAAAAGTTATCAAAGTTAGATTGGTTAAATTCCTAGAAAAAAATCATTATTTTTAGTGAAAATTTCACGACTACATGTTATAACCAATCAAAACTCTATATTTTACTTCGTTACCATGACAACTAAAATTTTTCCGGAAATATTTTGCTTCTAGGGTACCCCGGCAAATTCTTAATAAGTGAAAATATTTCTGTCATGAAACATATGACGTTTTAGTGTTAAAATAATAAATATTATTTATCTTATTCTGGACAAATAACAAAATACAAGAGTGAAACCCGTAAAACTAAAATAACGTAATATTGAATTTATCTTTTTAATTTAACATAATATTATTAACGACAAAGCTCTTTGACTGAAATAGACGGGTTGTTAATCTCATAACCCTTTTCCGCACAAAATTGAATAAACTGTTTCCATACACTTTCTCTACATCTCTTTGTGTTCCGTGGCACTAAGTTTACTACTTCCTTCTTAATATTTTCTTGGTTTTCATAACCAAAACGGGACATTTTGCTTGCTCTTGAAACACACGTTGACAAATTGTTGGTTATCTGTCACAAAAAATTCTTAGCCAACTTACTTTTAATTTTATGTGACATACGATTAAGTACTTTATTGTCAAATTATGTTCATATTAATATTATTTTAAATTTATTTTGGTCGTGAAATTTTCTTACCGAATCCCCCACGTGCATGAATTAATAGCAGGAAATTTTTTCCAGTGAACGAATTTTTAAGAAATTCGTTCACTGGAAAAAAATTTCCGGCAACAATAATTCAAGCACTAGGGAAGATTACAAGTGAAAATCAATTCGGTTTTAGACAGAAACTAAGTACTAACTCGGCACTTTTACACTTTATGGGGAAGGTCTACATTGGAATCAATGAGGGCAGACAATGTGCAGGCATGTTCATAGACATAATGAAGGCGTTTCACACGGTCGATCACTCTGTACTGTTGGAAAGACTGCAGGAGGCTGGGGTGAGGGGTGTACCGCTACTGTGGTTTTCCTCTTACCTCAGTGGCAGGACCCAGCGGACTAGAGTGGGCGGATTTTTGAGCAAAGAGGTAGTTCTTGAACATGGCATTCCACAGGGGTCTGTTCTCTTTGGACCATTATTCTAGTGTATGTAAATAATTTGTGTAATGGTCGTTTTAAAGGGAAGTTAGTTGCTTTCGCTGATGATACTGCGTTATTCTACAAGGCTGAATCAATCGAGTCTTTGAAATTGAATATGCAGTATGACGTCAACGCGCTAAATTAGTGGTTTATGAGGAATTTCATGATTATGAGTCAAAGTTAAAATATATTTTATTTAATTTATCAAAAGAAATTAATTTTCCTTCACCCTTGAGATATCATAATGTAAACTGTATAAATATAAATTGTAATTGTTTGAAAATTGAATTAATGAAATAAAATATCTAGGGCTGTGGATAAATTCTAAAGTGAGCTGGAAACCTCATGTAAATAACTTAAAAAATAAGCTAGTGCAGTATGTTAGAATTTTTATATGTTATCCTATGTATGTAATCAACAGCTTCTGAGAATAGTCTACTATTCGTTAATAAATTCAAAAATGGAATATGGATTAGTGGTTTGGGGAGGAGCATATTCCACAACAGTTAAACCTCTAGTAACAATTCAAAAAACTTTTTATTTTACATAAACCTAAAATAGAACACGCAGCTCCCTATTCAAAGACCTCAAAATATTGCCGCTCAAAAATCTATTTATTTTTAAAGTCCTGCGATTATTTTTTGATACATGTGAAGGTGGAAATGCATATATAAATAATAGAACTAGAGAACTAAGAAACAGAAAAAGATGCAGTCATTCTAAAGCCTAATTTTACATTTTTCACTAAATTTTTTATATATATGCCCCAAATTTTATTATTTTTTGAAAAGTTAAAATTAATTCAAAATAAACAGTTTTCTAAAATTGTTGTGGGAATATTTACTTCAAAAAAAAGTGTTGATTATTTTTTATATTCTTGTTTTAGATGTAAGAATTTTTTAAGTAGTTTTACCTTTAATAAATAAACTAAACTTTTTTTTAATTTTTTTTATTTTTTTTCTGTATTTTAATCAGCAAGATTGTGGAACATGCAATTGCATTTTTGTACGAGTTAAGTTAAGTTTAACCGGATGTTGCTGACAACTTAAATGTAACGTCTCACATACTTCATTTTTGATTCGGCGTGAAATTCTAAGCGCGAGTCAAAAGTCTTAAGTAAATTCGTTAAAAAAATTTACGATTTTTCAGCAAAATCCTCAGATTTTATTTTTCAAAAAGACATTTTTTTTTTTGAAATTTTTTTTTTTTTTTTTTTTTTTTTTTTTTGTTTTTTTTTTTTTTTTTTTTTTTTTTTTTTTTTTTTTTTTTTTTAAATAGTTTTTTGAAATTGGTTGAAAAAAACTGTTAGCAAACATCTTTTTGAATACTAAATTGTTTCTACATTTTAGAAAAGAAAACACAAATTAAATTAAGTGTTTAAACTGCCTTCTCCCCACTTCTTGACAATAACCTAATCTGACTTTAAAATTCTGGAAGTACCTTTTCATCAAATTCACTTCTGTCACTAATTATTTTTGTCAAAGAATAATTCGTTATCTTTTCGCTTTGATACTAAGATAGTAAAGTTAAATGAAAAGCAGAGAATATAAATCCTAATAATGATAGGATGCGGTGAAAATAATAAAACGCACGCAAAGGTCCTTCGATTATTCAACAACAAATATCTAAGAACCCAGATATCACTTGCGACTGTGAGTGCAGTAAAAAGAAAATTTCGGCAACATGAGCACGTAAGGAATCTTAGATGATCTGGCCGTCCGGCAGTTGAGGAAAACACACTCTTAAACGTCTTTTTGGATTTGCAAGAGAATCCCAGCTTTTGCTGCAGATCGTGAAATTAGCCAAAAATCTGTTATTCGAAATTTAAAAAAAGAAAAATGGCACCCTTATAAAATTATCTTGTTGTACGAACTAAATAAAGATGATCCAGATCAAAGAATAGAATTCACGGAAGTAATGATGAATATGTGCAATAATAATTTCGCATGGAAGTAATCAAATAGTATTTTCTGATTAAGCGACTTTTCATTTGAACGGAACTGTTAAGACACAGAATTGTATATATTGGGCTCTAGCAAATCCCCATTGGTTTAGGGAACACCACACACAATATCCTCAGTAAATGTATGGGCTAGAATTGTTGGTGATTGCATTATTGGCCCATACTTCTTCGAAAAACATTAACGGAACCAATGTACTTAGAATTTTTACGCAATGAATTAGTACCCGCTTTTAGTGAAATGTTTCCAAATGACAAAGATCCAGATGTTCCCCGCAATTTATTGTGGTTTCAGCAAGACGGTGTGCCACCACATTTCGCAGTAGGGGTGCGACAATATTTAAACGAAACGTTTCCTGGAAGGTGGATTGGACGGAAGGGACCAGTGGAATGGCCAGCGAGATCCCCAGATTCTACTCCACTTGACTTCTTCCTGTGGGGATACGTAAACTCTAAAATTTATCAAGATAAATTGGACAATTTAAAAGAACTGAGAGCTATAATCAGACACTATTTGGAATTACGGCGGAAACATTACACAATGTGCTTCAAGAATTTCAAACCAGATTAGGTTCTTATCAAGAAGTGGGGGAAGGCAATTTGAACACTTAATTTTATATGTGTTATTTTTTCTAAAATGTATAAGCAATTTAGTATTTAAAAAGTGCTTGCTAACAGTTTCTTCAACCAATTTCGAAAAAAAAATTATTTAAAAAAAATTTTCTCGAAATTTTTCTATGGGATCTGTCAAAGTTTTGACATTTTTATTTAAAAGGCCACTTGATCTTTCATTTTCAATAAAAAAAAACTAGGGTTGCCATTTAAAAAAATTCAGTCATTGCTGGAAAACAAAAAAACATCGAAACAATTTTTTAACAGAAAAAGGTGTCTTTTTGAAAAATAAAATCAACGTGTCCGAGGATTTTGCTGAAAAATCGTCTGTTTTTTTAACGAATTTACTTAAGACTTTTAACTCGCACCGTATAATGTCCCTATACCTATAATATAATTACCTACTTAGTATATTGTTTATTAAAAAGAATTTATGTCGGCATGCCAGTTTTTGGTGCCTATTAAAAATAATTATTTTAATACGACTTTTCGACTTCGTTTGAACGTCCCCGTTCTGAACTTCTGATTCCGTCGTCGTCCGTACGACACAACAACCCTGGTTCATCTCTGCTAAATGCCGGTTTACCAAAGCCGTGATCTTCAGGTACTTCTGTTTTCGTGTAAGTAAATATATGAACAATACCAAAGTTAAAAGAGCTTAGAAGCTTTCGATGTAAAATCATAACTGTCGCGAATTGTTTACGTATTTATGTTAATATTGTTAAGTTACGGTGCGTTTTTTGAAATTCATTTATTAAACTTTTTGTGTGTACATTTAATTCATTAATACAAGACGCGCAAGATCTAATTTTATTATGTCTCATCTATTTCGTTTTAAAGTGTACAAGAGTAACGCAGCTATCATTTATTTAGATACGTTGATTTGTTAATGAATATTATCCATCACGTGATCAATTAGATTTCTTTTTACTAGTGTCAACCTTCTTTTTTTTTTTTTTTTTTTTTTACGATGTTTAAAATGCAATAATTCTTGTTGATTTTTCTTTGTAACGAGTCTTTAAGTTATATTTGATTTTGTTTTTGTGCGTGTTGTGTTAACTTTTACAGATTTGTGACAGTACTTTCTTAACGAAAGTTAATTACACCCTTCTGAATAAACTAGCTTTCGGTGAACAAGGACTAAAACCTATTTAATGTCGTGACCTTGTTTAGTGCACTCTCGACTTTGACAAATTTATCGACTGTTATTGATGATTTTGCAACCATTTACTTCGACCTTATAATTTCACGAAGGTACAACTTCTGTTTATGTTACTTTTTGCATGTAACAATATGTAATAATATTTTATGGAGTTAACTTAAACAGAACAAAAAAGAAAATAAACTTTGCATCACATGTGATCAAACTTTAATGACACTATTTGAATTTTGTAGAAAAGTGCCTAATTAAAATCCGTTTATTTGAAAAAGAATGTGTTTGGAATAAAACATTATCAAACCTAAGAAGTTTTAGGTTGATTTAAAATTTACTTTCTAACAGTGTTGCCATTTACAAAAAATACGAAAAAATCTTATGCAAAAAATTTTCTATGCAAATTAGTACGTTTTAACAGAAAAAAATACATGAATACCATATAGAGCACAATTGCTAACAGTTTATGAGATTTTTGACTTTGAATAAAAAACGTGCTTTTCGGGAAGGCCAGTTTCTGTATCAGTCCCCAAAAATATCGATGCAGATCATGACCGTCGAATTGGGCTAAAACGGATATCTGAAGCACTGAATATTTCATACGAACGCGTTCATCATATGGTTCACGTCAATTTGGACATGAGAAAAATTGCTGTAAAATGGATCCCCAAATGTTTGAATGTTGACCAAAAGCGTGCAAGGGTAGAAGCATCGCGTTCGATCTGTGCTCGATTTGAAAACGATGTAGTCTTCTTAAACTAAATTGTTACTATGGATGAAACTTGGGTACATTTCTGCGATCCAGAAACAAAGCAACAATCGATAGAATGGCGACACTCTGGTTCTCCAAGACCTAAGAGTTTCATGTTCAAAAATCTGCTGGAAAAGTTCTTGTTTCAGTTTTTGGGATTGCCATGGAGTAATCATGATTGATTTTTGGATAAGGGTAGAACAATAACTGGAGATTACTATTCGACGTTACTGCCACTCTACGAAAAATATTAAAGAGAAAAGCGCGAAGCTATCCAAAGGTGTCTTGTTTTTGCAGGACAACGCCCCTGCACACAAATCTCGTGTTGCCATGCAAAAATTCGTGATTTAGGGTTTGAATTACTAGAACACCCCTTATTCACCCGATTTGGCTCCTTCCGACTATCACCTCTTTCCTCAACTGAAAAAAGTTTAAAAGGTCTACATTTTCTTCCAACAAGGAGGTAATAGAAGCTGTGGAGGTCTGGTTTGCAGAGCAAAAGAAACATTTTTTAAAGGTCTAGAGAGTTGCAGGTTTGCTGTAATAAATGTATCCAATTAAGAGGAGAATATGTTGAGTAATAAAATATTTTGACAATTGTTTGGTTCTATAGTAGGCTAAGAATTTTTCAATATATCCTCGTATACCTTTTTTAAGAAGCATTCCTTCAAGTGATCGATATTTAAAGAAATTTTGATTGTAAATTGATTGAAATAAATCCATTTCACTTAAGTAGGTCAAAACTTTTTTAACAATTATTAAACAATGTCAAACCCACTGATAAAAACTTGATTGTAAATTTTAAAACTTTTTTCAAGTACAGGGTGGACCGATTGTGATGGGGTTGCAGGGTATTTCGGTAACTATTACTGTTAGAATAAAACTGTTCACGTAGCATTAGGCTAACTATTTAAGACAAATTAAACAGCGAAAACAAAAAATTGCTTTGCTTTGACAAATGTGCTGTGTTTCATTGTTTTTTCTAACAGAACCTCTATAAACTATATATTGTGGAAAAGCTTACAAAATAAGGATTTTAATGAAGTCAAAGTCAACTATGGTTTTTATTTAAAAAAAATTAGGTTTATGTGGCACCTCGACTATTAGTGACCAAAGTTAAAAATTTACTACTTCATTTGGTTATACGCTAAAAACTCTACAAGAAACGTTTTTACACTTCTCCTGAATTTTTACCAACAGATGAAATACCTTATCGAAATTTGGAAAAATTTAATTTTGATTCCTGCATCTAAAATGAAAAAAGATAGCTAATTTTTGTTTTCGTTGTTTAATTTGTCTCAAAAAGTTGGCCTAATGCTACGTGAACAGTTTTGCTATAACAGTAATAATTACCGAAATACCCTGCAATCCCATCGAAACTGGTCCACCCCGTACATTATGCTTAGCCAAGTAAGTAAACAGAATGACTAATATAAAATCTTTTTAAACTATAAGTATGCATTTCTGTAACTATTTTTGATAATTTATTTATCATCATCATCCAGCCTTCTATTCATTTGTCGTTGAACGTAATAGGCTTCCCCTAAAACTATCCATATTTTTCTGTCTTGAGCTTCATTTATTTAGTTGCTGCCACTCTTTTGATGTCGTCCGTCTAGCGTATGGGCGGTTTTTCCACTTTTCTTTTATCCGCTCTTGGTCTCCTCTCCAATATCCTACGTGTCCACCTTTCATCTTTTATCCTGGCCACATGCCTGCTCAGTTCCATTTCAGATTACTTATTCTTTCAATGATGTTTCTTATTTTTGTTTTCTTTCTTAGTACCTTATTCTTCATTCTGTCTCTGAGTATTACTCAAATTGTCAATCTTTTTATTTTCCTCTAAGTTTTTGGCTGTTACTTGTGTTAGCTTTAAGGTTTCCGCTCCACATGTCATCACTGGAAACATGCACTGATCCATATGCTGCCCAGTTGAAATTTATTTGCTTTTGTATTTCAGTAGTTTGATTATCCTTCACTAGATATAACAGTAGTCACATATTTTTTTATCAACATTTATTTCAAGGTCAGTTTTTCTGCAGGCGGTGTCGAGTTTGTTTGTCATCGTCGTGATTTCTCCTAGGTAATGTGTCATCAAAAACTATGTCATCCGAAAATTGGAGAAGATTTTGTTGCTCTCCGCCTATTGATATCCTTTTTTCTTCCCAGTTGAACATTTTAAACGCAGCTGTAAATAACTTGGGTGACAGCGTAACTCCTTGTCCGATTCCTCGTTCTATTTTTATAGGTTTCGTTTCTTCATATAATTTAACCGACATTGTTGCGTTTGTGTAGTGTGTGTGTGTTTCCTATAAGCTTAGTGTATCTGTACTCAATGCAACAATCTCTCATAGCATCCATACTGCTATCTCTTCCGATTGTATCAAAAGTGGTGAACTGAGAATTTACAACACATAACAAATATTTTCTTTATCTCTTTTTAATAAGTGATTTACTTTTCTGTGTTAATTCTTAAATGTTTTAATAAGTAGTTTCTTTGCTATTTCTTTATCCTACTTTTATTGTCATTCGCGTTTGGACCAATATGTTATCATGCAATGACTGTGCTGCACACTTATGAATATTATTACATGTGAATACTAAGGTGGGTAAGAGTTGGCATGTTTTGGTTTTCCTAGCCTATCAAGCAAAGACGAACCAATCTACAATTTAACACGGTTTCGTTATGATCATCACACTATACTGTTCTTCTGGGACACCATACATAACACTTAATTACAATAGAATAATTAAAATGTACCATACAAATAAATAAATAAATGTTTTCAATTTATCGAAAATCAATAAAAATATTTTTTTTTAATCTTGGTTAACGAAACGCTAGTTATGTATAATAATTAGATTATTCAGCAATAGATAAATAGTAGACACTTTTCTGATGCATTTCCTCTAGAATTCTATTTTATCTATTTTAATTATAACGCTTATTCTAAAATTTAATTTCCAAGTTTAGTTTATAGTTATCTTTGCAGAAAAACATATTCAACTCCGTCAAATATAATCCTTTGAAGTAAATTGTAATTTTTTTTTTAAAACTAATTTTGACGTTAAACGAACAAAATTCGCTTACACATTACAATATTATGACACGAGAACAACACGAAAAAGTACAATTATTTATTAAATGGGTTTGACCCGAATACTGCTAGCTCCGTTTGCGTCAACTTACAAATAAAAAATGCAACTAAATTGTTTATCAAAATGTTTGTTTTATTAATTAAATTATTTTGATTTAAACCTGTGTGAAACTGAAAGATAGATAAGCGTTCATTAAATTATTCTTGGCATATTAAATGCTACATTTGTTTTTCATTTATCTTGTACATTTAATCTTTAAAATGTTTCTACGAATACGAACTGTATGTGGCATTGTCATCGTTTTTGTTTTGGCTACTTTGCAATTATTGTTTATTTACTACTAGCAAATCATGAAACGGCTCATATAATTTATGATATCTGTATCTGTATCTTATTGCTCAAATGTGGTATAGAAACGATTACGTTATTCTTATTCTAAACAAATCTTGCACAGTACATATTATATAAATAAATTATTAATTAAATGTATATCATTAAGAAACTTAGTGAAGATTTCTTGGATCTCATTTTTCATATTGCTTTATGGTACAACCATACTCGCTATTAATTAAACATCTTAGAATTTGATCAAAATTAGTTGCGCATGTGAGATAAAGTTAAATACAAAAAACTTGCACTTTTGTATTAGAGTTAAGGATATGTAGTCTATTGTAAGTTTTAGATAAAAATTGATTTTTGGGCCGTGAAACATTTATTTTTTGTGGGTCATTGACCAATTGACTTGATTGGCAAGCCGCCACTGGAAAAAATACTTACCCAAAATGCTTTGTATTCAAAACTAACTTGTAAAGTAACTGGAAACTTAATTGTACTCAAGTAAAATATGTGTCTTGCGACATCTCGTGTAAACATTGACACTATGGTAGTATAAACTAAGAAAAATGCCAACAGTTAACTGTAACGGATATGTGTTAAAGTCAAAGCGCTATTTAAGAATAGCTTTAATGCTTGTAAACACGTTGCCGATAAAGCCAAGATAACTTGTACAGAAGTACACACGCAACAAAAGAACACCTGATGCAGCATTTCGCTCTTATTGTGAGCTCATCAGAGGAGTACTCCTTTAAGTCGGTTTATGATGAACGCTGTCTAACACTAGTCAAGGGTTGTATCAAACTGTTACACCACGAAACTTGAAGATCAAGTACGCCGCATAACGAACGCTCAAACTAGCTCAACGGCGAGGTGGTAGATTTAGAATTGTCTCTCACTTACCTTTAACGAAGACTAAAGGTCCTTAATCCGAGTCACAGTCGGGATTGTCAATCGCCCTAATCTTTTAAATATTTATATCAAAGAAAAGGGAGAAACGTAAACACTTGAAGCAATAAAAGAATAAAATAATTACGACCGGTTTTCTATTAAGTTAAATTTTACACGGCTTATTCTACGGCGTCTTATCATTAAAACGTTTTTCATCGCATAACAAAAAAAAAACAAACAAACATGCAAAACGGCCAAACTACCACAGTACCGAGAGAGACAAAAGATTTTACACCGCGTTCTTAAAACTATTACAATATATTTGCTGACATGCTGAACCGCCAAACAGAATTTAATACAACACACCAAAAAAATAAGATTACCCTAAACGCTACCTAATTTAGTTCAAATGTGCGTACTCACATCGAAAGTCACTTAACCCGGAACCATTGGTATTAATCCGAAGATCTCGTATCTAATGCATTCTACGGTATTGCATTTTTCTAGTATCAAAAACTTGCGTACTCGGTTATTACAGACCTAATCGAACCATACTCTCTGGCACGATTGCGAGACGGGAGGTCCTTTTTGTGGAAACACACTTAGCTTAACTTTTCACTCGCGCCCTTGATAATTTTGCACGTAATTGAACGTACACTTTTGGCACTTACGGTACTTAAGCGGTTGTTTAAATTCTTAAAAACAACATAAATCCGCGCTATTCGGTACATGTCTAATAACTCATGTACTCGTCAGTCTGTTTAAAACTCTAATCTATTAACCTCAGATCGAGGTATTTCTCTTATTATTTCTTCACAAAGAGCATTACAAAAATTATCGCGTTAACATTTCTCAAAAATAACAAACAAAACCGACTACTCAGAATTTTCGATCGTGGGTACAATCCGTGTGTTATTCATAGTCAAAACAAGTCTCTATTTAATTGATAAAGGCGGCCGCCACCGAGCTGTTTTTCAGGAAACAAACAAAGAAACCTTTGAGATAGCAAAACAAAATGCGCCATGCGATGTTTAAATTCGAAGAAATCAAGTGGGAAACTGTTGAAATAAGCGTTTCATCAAAACCCTAATTGCGTGAACGTGACGATAAACGATTCTCCACATCAACTGAATTAAAAAATATCAAATGACCAAAAACAATATTCCGACAAACATGACCATGAACCACACGTGCATTGCGACGTAAATGAAATAATTTGAAACTATAATACATTCCAATTCAAAAGAGCTCTTACGAACCAAAATCATTTGCGCGTACAAAAAAAAACAATTTTTCACCCAAACAGAGGTGACAAAACCTTCTTCTTGATAAACCAACAACATAACTTATATGACATTTATTTTTGACATTCGTCAAGTGCAATTTAGAAATTAGGTAACCTAAATAATAAATTTAATAAAGTGGCATAAAACATAACAATCAAAGTTAATGTTAAATTGTCTAAAAGAAACAAATAGTTTATAGAAAAAAAAAAACACCAGGTCGTACCTCTTTAAAATTTTAAAATGTTGCGGGAAATACATTCACCCACATACATACTGTTTTACCGTATTGCGGATTATCAATGTACAGTAGCTTAAATATTTTCACAATGAAAGTTCGTACTAATTACGTCCACAATCTACCGCTGACGACAGTTTACTATTTTATTCATTTATGAATTTTATGTTGATTTTAATAAATAGAAGACTCAACACATTAAAATAGTCTATGAATAAATTCTGTCTAATTTTACGTAAAAAATTTACTTCCATTTTTTATTCTTTTAATTAAAAAAAGTTTTTCTAGATTGCGTTTAATGTAAGTTTGAAAATGGAAATAGACCAAAACATTCGAGATTTTAGAGATTAGCACAAATTTTAAAACGAACTCTAGTAAATATAAATCTATTATAAATCAAAACTAATTCGATTTCTCAAAGACGTCAAGTTATTAACTCATTCTTCGGCACTTAAATTTATCAGTTAGATTCATCTTGCGGGTTTATTCTTTTAGTCCACTTATTCTAACTTATTTTTCTTTTCAATGTAACAATTTTTCTAAAGGATAGACGTCTGTTTAAAGAGGATTTGTGTTAGTAAGTCGTTCGTTCCTCCTGTCAACTAGACGATTATTCTTTTATACTTTCGTCCCACACAGCTTTTTTTGTTTCGTATATGTATATAATTTGTAACATCGCCAAAGGAAGTCCCTTGTGACAATAGAGGCCTGCGCTGAAAACCTGGAGACGTGATATTCTTAAATAAAATACGCATAAATCCTTCAACTACATACCTATTTAGGTATATAATAAAGAGCGAAACATAAAACCTTTATTCAGAGTTGTAGCTTTGTTTGTAGCTTTAACAAAATCAACTAGAATTTATCTTTGTGAAATTGAGTACAAAAGCACAGTTAGTTTATTTGTTAATGCCTAACTTTTGGTGTTGCGTATTTTTTTAGCGTAAAAAAATAAAAACTTAGCCATTTCACTTGCACGATAATAGCATCGGTCGAAATAAAAAAAACTTTTTTCCAGGCGCGTAGATGCAAATTTTGAGAAGTTAATTATAAATTCGCAGTTAGAAAATAACTCTTTGTGAAGAGTTTTCTTGTTATGAGTTCCGAGTCTGGGAATTTTATTACAACAACCCCTCTAACAAATCTCGACTAACATTAGTAGCACCGCTGGACGTTTAAAACAATAGGATTATTGTTTTTAATAAAAACAATTTACTTTTAATTAATTTTATCAAATTTAGGGTACTAGGTACATTGTTTAACGTAAAAATTAAATGATTATAAAAAATGTTGCATTAACAGATGAAAAAAGTTATGGGCGTGATTTACATTTCATATAAATGTGATGAAATGCATGAAAATGAAAACAAAACAAAGAACGATCTTGAAAATGTTTTTATTATAAAACATTTTTTACTCTTATAAAAATTAATTTATTATTGTCAATAATGAGCTATATAGTAGCTATTTTTGTTATTATTTAAAGCGAAATTTAATTATTTTAATTAAACGTATAAAGTATATACAGTCGCTAATTAATCGGTACAGTTTCATTAGATGATATCAAAAGGTGGATCGACTTTTGTTGTGACACTATTCTGTTTCATCCTTACAAGCCCTGAAGTAATCCTTTCTTTGTAGTGAATATTTTACTGAAACTTGATTGCTTTGTATGTAGTCTTCTGGAACAACTAAATCTATGTAAGCGTCTTGAAGATCGATTGAATCCGTTTACCTTCTAGTATTTTACTAGACGTTTAATGTTTGTAGGTTAGTTGGAAACTGCTAAATAAACGCTATTTGGTTCTTGATAAAATTTCCACGTGTTTTATAAACAAAAGAAGTTTGCACATTTTATACAGTTTACCACAATGTAGTGATACATGTATGACAAAATTTCAAAACAAGTCACGGGTATCAGAGGTGACCACTAACTCATGTCGTAGTACATAAATTAAAAGTCAGTAACCCACTCCAAAAATAAAATTAATAAAATTTGACCTTAACAAAAAGAAAGTTGTGATCGTCAAATAAATAAAATTGAAAAGGATCCTACGTTGTGATTATTTTTAATTTCTCTACAAAATTTGGGTAGATTCGGATTGAATGAGAACTGATTTACTTTGGATAATGTATTATAAACCAATAAATTAAAATAAAACTTACATGCAAACAATAATAACATTTATTATTTAATTTCTCCATAGGTTGCTCACAAAAAATAAAACCTGAAAAGTACATTGGACATACACAAATAACACACAAATCGCAATGGCATAACACATAAAATGTCAATAATCAAAATATTAACCAAATCAAATAAAACACTGCAACAACATATGTTCATCATATTTCAATTCTTATGAGATAAATAATCATCAAATAGCCTCATGACTTCGTTTGTCGAATGTTAGTAAAAACACAGAGAAAACAAAAAAAAACAACACATTGCATATACATAATAAATATCATATCAAATAAAATCAAGATCATAAATCAATAACCTCTGCTGTGATACTCTTTGTATTAGCAAGTAAATAATAAGTTCAATGACAATAAGTGTCATAGTAAAAGTTGCATGTTAAATTGAGAGAGAGATAAGCTACTCCACTTGCATCAAACCAGCTAGGACATAGTCGCCGTTGTTGCCAAGCGGCTTGAACCGCTCCCTTTCTGACGAACACTCTCCAACGTTTGCTAAATCAAAAATATCAAATAATTCCACGGTGGAGATGTACAAGCTACTCCACTTGCAACAAACCAGGTAGGACAATTAAGTCAACCAACGGTCGTTACCAGGCGGCTTAAAATACACCTATCCGATTCGAACTAAATCAATATATCAAAAAAACAACATCGATAAGAGCCTTCATTTAAAAACGTTCCCCAACTTGTAAAAGTTAAGTACAAACGAATTCATGAGCAAGGTATCGTTCACATCCAGTTAAACTAAATCAATGCAGACACAAAAAAATAAGAATCAACGCACGAATACACGAAGCTTTCCGCTTACATTTACTAAGTTAGCTTAAGAAGTTCTCATTGAACATTACTTTACAATCACTCATGGTAAAACTGCACACAAACACAATAAATTATCTAGTTACTTCTTAAGTTAAAATTGACCCAACAATTTCGTATACTACGTTAATTTTCCGTATACGCAAGTGTTAGCGGAATGGTGCTAAACATTTGCCAATTCTTAATTTTACGTACGTTCATTCAATTCAAATAGATGTAAACGACCCTTAAAACAAACGATTTAAAACAAATAATAATTTAGTAGCGTTCCACATCTTGTTGCATTGTTAGAAAAAATCCCCTTCATATGTTCTAAAAATAGACTGAAAACGCCCAAATTTATGCCTCCGCGACAGTGGTTATTTTACAATCTGAACTAAACATTGTTAACTTATATTTTATCTATTGTTTCCCATAGCAATATATATGGACTCAATTTAAATTAAACATTAATAAAAAAAAAACATTTGATAAATTGGTGACGAACGCTTTATGAGGGCGTTTTACAAAAAGAAAATACGCGCAAGACAATTCTCTACTTAATAAATTACATTAGCGGTTCCTAATTAGTTACTTTTTCTATAATTGTGGTTTAAACAATCGTAAAAGCGAAAACTAAGAACGTACAAAAGGGCAAACTTAAATCTGGTTCAAAATAAAACATCCCCAAAATTAATCTAAACATACATTGTACATACCTCTAGTAACACGTTACAAGGTTCACACACAAGTGTGTCTGCATCACCCTTATTTCATTAGTTCAAACAAAAAAAAAATTTAAGGCAGAGAATTTTTTCCGATATATTCCGAGAGCAAAAGCGTACAAAAAAAACTAGCGGTTTAATATGTCGTCTACCTTTCAGGGTAATTATACCTAAATTTTTTTTATTATTATTATTATTTAATTTTTAAGTTTGGAACTCTACAACAATAAAATTTGTTAGTAGTATTAAAATATGCGTATTGGTTTCGTCGTATAACCTACAACTAGATTTTAACTTTAGAACAAAAACGACCTTGTTTGCTTCTAAACAAAGTCAAGTGTTAACCCACACAATATTGTAAAATGGTTTTAAAGTAGGTAATGTAGGAAATTTGCTATAAATACGTGCTTAGCTTGTACAAAAACCTCTTTTGACTATAAACAAGAAAGACGATGTACGAATAATATTAGTGGTCATAATGAACTTGAGTGACAATGACAAATGGCTTCAGATGATGTAATTCTTTCTTATATAAAAACAATGCTCGTACTCAATGAAACTTTAAAACAAGTGGTTACAGTTGCAGGTTACCAAAAGTTTAGTTTACATTTGCTAGCAACGTTTTAATATAAGAAGTAAGATCTTATGCTATTACGCGTAAACATATCGCAATAAACATAAAGTACAAATATTTATAAAACTTAAAATCACATGCAATATATTATTTTACTGTTTTTTAATAATTAACTAGTTTCGATCAAAATAATTACACAGTCATCATCGAAAATTATTTAAAAATACCTTAGTTTAAAACTTACCAATTAACGAGTTTGTGTATTTTAATGTTTATATTGTTGTGATTAGAAAATACATAAATAAAATTATATATAGAAAGGTAAGTTGCCTAACCTTGCGGTTTTTATAAAATTAAAGAAAATGGGGTACAGTTCAAATCGTGTCCAAGAATGTTGGAATTTAGATGGAAACGTTTAATTATGGCATTCCAATTATAAAACCCTCCTTATTTGAGTTTGTTATAGGCACCTTTTGTATTCAGTAACTAAAAGTAAACAAATAAAATGCATTACCAGCAGCAGAAAGTAAATTTGAGTACCTTCGTGCATTTAATACTTGTAATTATGTAATATGTAATTAAATTAGTGATTTCAATTAGTTATAGGATTGTAATTAGAAATTTAAGTAACTGAAAAAAATACGCAGTATGGACATGATACGGAATATAAACATTTAAAGAAAAAGAAAAGTCGAGAATCTTCTAGAACGCAAAGATGGTCTCGTTTCCAAAACAGTAAAAAATGGGCTGAAAAGGTGAAGAAGGGTACACGATTATAAATAGTAGTGCTATGGAGAAAGAAGAGGGTCTTCTGTTTTATCCTTTGTGTAAGGAAGACGTGATATGTGTATGGAAGATAAGGAGTTTTTATCTTTCTTGCAAGTGTGATTACGTACACTCATGAAATTTAAAACTTGGACACCACAATTTCTGTAAATGAAGTTTGCACATTGTGAAGCGGGCTTAAGGGTATTATTTACAATTCTAACAGCAGGTAGTCTCAGCAGGGGTTATCTTATAGAAGGACTGTAGAATGAATCATTACACTAAGCACGTTTTAGAAAATAGGTAATTTACGTTGCTTACTTAATTTTTTCTTTAAAGAATATATTTGAAGGTATCGCTAATTAAACACCATAGCTCGATTAATTATCGAATCAAAATTTTGTTTAGGAAATGTTTACAAAATAAAATTAGAAATAATTTTGATTTAAAAACGTCTACAAGCAATAACTTTTAAATTAAATCAAAAACTAAACATGGTTATTTGGGTTGACTGATTATTACTTATTTTTAAATAAATCTAACCTACTAATTATTGTAAGTTATTAAAAAAAATCATTAAACTCTCTATTCATAATATTTAGTCCTTACAAAATGTATATTTTATGACGTTTCATTTTTTCTGTAGTTAATATAAAAAGTGAAAATAAAAACTAAGGCAATTCTTATTGTCAACGTATATATTTAGTTTTTGACAAGAATTTATTACATAATTATAATTAAGATACCAAGTTATAGTTTAAAATTAAATGAAAACGTTTTTTTTAAATAAAGGTATTACTATATAAATAAATATAAGAAATCAATAATGGGTGTGACCTCCATTATTATTGATACATTCTTGGAGGGGTCTGCTCATTGACGCTATCAAGGTATCAATATAATTAATATTAATCGTTTCCCATGCGGTATCAATGGTATTCGTTAGTGATATTTATTTCCGATTTAGTGATGTCACGGATTGGTGATGTGTTGCTGAGGACAAGAAAAAAAGGGAGACTTACTCCAAAAGAATTAACAAACGTAAAACGTACCATAAAAATTTGAGGACCAGCTGATGTGAATTGCAGTAATATTCATACAATTAAAGTGAAAGTGAATTCGGATAAACTTTTGATGGCGGGAGCTAAATTGCTCACAGACTTTGCGCAAAAATCAAAAGTGCAAATTCAAATTTTTATGTCAATTTGTGTGTTTGTTTAGTTTTTAGGGTTTTATTTGTTTTTGTTCTTTGGATTTCTTGTTAGTTATTGTTATGTGTTGCTAATAGACGACTATTAGTTAATTTTTGTGTTTAATTACTTACTCTAAAATAGTATGCGCCCTAGTTATATTAACAAGGAATTACGGAATATACGAGGTGAGTCAAATTTTATTATTCAGTTGCTGGATGTATGCATTGAATTATTTTCGAACACAATTTTTACGTTGGAACTAATGAGTTATTGCAATGGATGGTGCGTCTGTAGTGAATAAAAATAAAGAAATCAATTAGGATTACATCAGTAAAAAAATAATTTTAAACCACACCCTAAATGAGATTGAGTTTTATGAAATTTTATTACTTTGCTATATAGTAAGTTTAAACATAGTAATATACAGTAACACTTACTTTTCATGATTTTGACGCAGCTTATGCGGTATTTTCCACGTTAGCCCAACCAAGAACATAAACGTCCTATAACAAAAATACTTACTGGCATGAAAACTGTATACATATACATTTGATAATTTGATTCATGTGTAAAAAACTCATAAACCGTTGTGATTTGTCGTTTGGCTGTGAAGAAAAGTTTAGAGTAATTTTTAAATCGGCAAAATAGTTAAAAAAAAATAAAACTCTTGTACGAGGTGTGACAATTAAGTAATGACACTGATTCCATAAAAACCGTATATTTAAAAATTATTCTACAACTCTGCCATTCCCTTCAAAGTGGTCCTTTTGGGCAGCTATACAACGATCCAGCGCGTTTTCCATGCTTTGTAACATTTCTGGAACGCTTCGACTAGGATGTTTGCAAGTACCCTCGTCACGACCGCCTGGATGTCCGTAATCGACTCAAAACGGGTTCCTTTGACCACCGATTTTGTACTAGGGAACAAAAAAGTCACAGGGTGACGTATCGGGCGAATAAGGCGGCTGCAGCAACACGTCGATCTTTTTAGAAACCAAATACTGGAATACGCTGAGGGCGGTGTTGCACGACGCGTTGTCGTGATGAAGGATCCAGTTACGAGCGATGTCTGGGCGCACCCTGTTGACTCGTTTTCGCAATTTTTCGAGTACTTGGCGATAGTAGACTTGATTTACGGTTTGCCCCGATGGAACAAATTCTTTGTGGACGATTCCACGACTATCAAAAAAGGCAATAATCATTATTTTCACCTTCGACTTGCTCATGTGAGCTTTTTTGGGCGGGGGGCGTGCGGAGACAACCATTGTGAGCTTTGGCGTTTGGTTTCCGAGTTGTATTGGAAACAACTAGCTCTCATCGCCTGTAATAATTTGATCAAGCTGCGTGGGATCGTTGCTCTTGATTTCGTTTCTCCATTTTCGTGACGAGCACCACCAACACACGACTACTCAACACGACACAGCAGGCTAACTAAACAAGCTAGAGCGATGGCAAATATATTAATGGGATGACGGGGAAGGGAAACGAATTTCAAGGTCGCAGATTTATTACAAGCGCGGCAATAAAATCAGTCTCATTACCTAATTGTCACAGTTTAGTATATATGACAATTATTGTAATCACAGTTTAGAATGAAAAGTTGTAGTAGTCGTACGAGATCTGGCTGCAAAATTAATACGCTCAACGAGTATTTGCTAAAAAATCTAATTTTTTCAATGCAAGTAAAATTGGCCATGGTTAGCTAGCCATCGTTTGCGTTCGAGCTATAGTTTTGATTACCATAAATATAAGCGGTGTTAACAAATGTACACACATGAGAGAATAAATATCTTAAATACATACATCATTCTTACATTGTATAGTAAAATCTAATAGCATTTCTTATGATAACCTTATGAAAAATATATCTGAATCTAAACGTTTTACGAAAGCTAAACACAATTTAAATAAAACCTTTTTTCACTAAAAAACCAGAAAAAATTTAAATTTGTTTGTCAGAATTCAGGGAAATAATAAATATTGTCAATTCCCCAAGCAGCACAAAATACTATGTAAATGTTACTAAATAATATTAATCAAACATTTAAATGTAACACTTTTATATATTACAAAAATAGCTTAGGAAAATATTTGTTAAATATTTTAAATGAACATATATAAAATCTTTGAAGTAAATCGTATGTAAATATTTCAAGCAAATATTTGTTAAGTATTTTAGGTAAACATATATAAAATATTTGAAGTAAATCGAACGTAGATATTTCAAGCAAATATTTGTTAAATATTTTAAATTGCTTTATAAAAATATTTGAATAAAGTTTATTTTCTGAATATCTAAGAATTATATTTATGCATCATTGATTAATCAGATTTTAAAAATATTTTCGAAAATCATTTAGAAAATGTTTTTATTAAACGTTTGAAATATTTGTAAATACATAATACAATACAAGAAAATATAATTTAAACAATATTTATTACATCATTATATGAACTTACATTAATAAAGTAACTTAACATATAAACACCTACAAACTAAAAATAAAATATTAAACTACGAATTTAATTTAGATGATCTTCACTCAAATCAATCCCGTAAACAAAAATTTATTAATTTTTTACTTATAACACCACACAAAATAATGAAATGAATAAGGCTGATTCGAGTCCTTATTAAAACTGATGTCTTTTATCAAATTCAGAAATTACTATATTTTCATATAAACATCAATTTTGTCACCGAGATGCAAAAATTAGAGATTCTCGCGATTACGTCGCTCGGGTATAACTTCCAGGTCTTGTGAGGTACCCATTTGTGAGGTAATTGAGAGTTTCCAGACTTTTGTTCCACTCTGTATACCAAAATAGTAATTTTGGTTTAAAATCAATTAAAATGTATTTATTCGTCTATAATACAAAATAATTTGTGTGGCTGAAAGTATGGGTAACTTCAAAAGCGCCCTTTTCTTGACAGTTGCACACAAAATATGCAACATGAACGTGAAGTACGTTTTTTAATTATTTGACTCGGCTGCGCTCATTCTCATAAAACATTACATCACGGTATTGTTACATAAATAATTATTATAGAGTGCGAATAGTCTTACCTGAACGCATAAACCCTGTTATTTCGAAAATGGTTAATTTTTATTATAACTTTTTTCACATAAAAGAATTTGCTTTCCCTTACATTCGCTTCCCATCACAATAATTAAAAGGTATCATGAATGCATTTCCGGACTAAGAACTGTTTTACCGCTGAACTGATTCCTCATTACTATAACTAATATCAAGATATACACAATTTTAATACTTACATGCTAACGAGTAGTATAATATTTTGGTTTGGCAAAAAGACAGTTTTCCCTTCTTGCCTATTAGCTTAGTGCCAAGTGGTTTGTCATAATCTTTCCCATTTCCAGATAAATACTTTTGTGCGTTGTTTCGCCTCCAGCAAGGTATATTACATCTACCTGTAAATTGAAATATATTTATATTAAAAAAACCTTCTCAAACTAGTTTAATTTTTTTATTTTTAAATAGCAAATGGCAGTTAAATGGTGGAGTTGTTCATTTTAAACTATTATCTTGTACTTAGTTTTGTTAAGACGAAAAATATATTTGTTTGAATCTTGATTTCTGTAAAATGATGTTTTTTTATCAAAATGATAAATGTTTAAGATCTAGTTAAATTGTAGGAAATAAACTGTTCGACGTTTTTATAGGTGCTTAATTTCCTCCGAAGATGTTTGATAATTTGATTGTCCAACTGGAGCTTTCCACGTGGAGGCAGAAAATTGAATCCAACCATAGATTTAATGAATAAATGAATTAAGCATGAATTTTTAGATGACCAATAAACGAAAACATGAAGTTAGCAATTTATTTTACAATGACAATGACAAAATTATGACTACAGTTTTTGATACTTTTGTAGTTTTTACATTTTTAAGTTAAATGCATTTTAATTGTTCAACGAAACTCTTCTTTGATTGCTTCAATAAAAAAGGTTAGAGTGTGACAGTCAAATTTGATTAATTTTATATCTAATAACTAGACTTTTAAATAATAAAGTTAGGATTGATAAGGTTAAGTTTTTAAATTTACATGTGTTTTACTTAGTAAAGCATCTTGATGTGATTCTTCTTAAATTATTTCTTCCAGAGATTCGAAGTCTTTTACATTTTCACTGGAAAAAGATTATGGGTTTTTCGATAAAAATTTATTTTTTATAAAAGTTTCTGCAACTTCTAAAACTAAAAATACACCAACAAAATGTGACGTAAGACGCGTAATGTATGAGGTGCATTTAATTTTGAGTCAAGAGTAAAGTGCCCTTATTTCAGTAAAATTTTATTTGAAAAAGTTGTTCATCATTAAAAAATACATTAGGATTTGAAGTCATGGCCATCTACAAAAAATTTCAATTTTTTCCAATTCTTTTAAAATGGTGGCTATAAGAAAAAAGATTTGCTTTAAATGATAATTAAACAGTTGTATACAAGAATACAACTGTTTATTTAAAAAAGTTTGTAATTTACAAATTGCCCAATTATTGTGCTAATTATGGTCAATTTTTCTATTCATTAGAAAAAACTTCAAAATTGTTGGTGCAAAGTTCTTTTGATTTTTTTTTTGACACCAAAAATTGCTCAAAATAAATCAGTAACTTAACAAGAATATCATTTTCAATAATATTGAGGCACTAAACATCCAAATTAAATTACATCTCAGTATGATGTCCATCCCGCAACATGCACAGTTAAAATTTTTTTTAGATGGCCATGACTTCAAATCTTGATGTTTTTTTAAATGAAGAACATATTCTTTAAATACATTTTTTTTTATATTTACTGAAATAAGGGCACTTTACTCTTGACTCAAAATTAAATTTTTGAATGCACCTCGTATATTACGCGTCTTTCGCATCATTGTGGTGATGCATTTTTAGTTTGAGAGGATGCACAAACTTTTATAAAGAATAACTTTTTATCGAAGAACCCATAATAAAGAAGTTTCCCATTTGGTGCGGACTTTGGGGATTACGCTGTACGAGGATATATTGAAAAATTCTTAGCCTACTATAGAACCAAACAAAATTTCAATGTCACAATATTTTATTACTCAACATATTCTCCTCTTAATTGGATACATTTATTACAGCGAACCTGAAACGTCGCTAGTCCCTTCAAAAAATATGTTTCTTCTTGCTCTGCAAACCAGACCTCCACAGCTTCTATTACCTTCTTGTTGGAAGAAAATGTACGACCTTTTAAACTTTTTTTCAGTTGTGGAAAGAGGTGATAGTCGGACGGAGCCAAATCGGGTAAATAAGGGGGTTGTTCTAGTAATTCAAACCCTAAATCACGAATTTTTTGAATGGCAACATGAGGTTTGTGTGCAGGGGCGTTGTCCTGCAAAAACAAAACACCTTTGGATAGCTTTTCGCGTTTTTTCTCTTTAATATTTTCCCGTAGAGTGGTCAGTAATGTCGAATAGTAATCTCCAGTTATTGTTCTACCCTTATCCAAAAATCAATCATGATTACTCCATGGCAATCCCAAAAACTGAAGCAAGAACTTTTCCAGCAGATTTTTGGACACAAAACTCTTAGGTCTTGGAGAACCAGAGTGTCGCCATTCCATCGATTGTTGCTTTGTTTCTGGATCGTAGAAATGTACCCAAGTCTCATCTATAGTAACAATTCGGTTTAAGAAGTCTACATCGTTTTCAAATCGAGCACAGATCGAACGCGATGCTTCTACCCTTGCACGTTTTTGGGCAACATTCAAACATTTGGGGATCCATTTTGCAGCAATTTTTCTCATGTCCAAATTGACGTGAACCATATGATGAACGCGTTCGTATGAAATATTCAGTGCTTCAGATATCCGTTTTAGCCCAATTCGACGGTCTGATAAAATCATGTCATGAACTGCATCGATATTTTCGGGGACTGACACAGAAACTGGCCTTCCCGATCGGTCATCATCTTCAATGGAAAATTTACCTCTTTTGAAGCTTGCATTCCAATTTTTGACGGTCGCATACGAAGGACATTGATCACCAAGGGTATTAAGCATATCTTCGTAAATCTGCTTACCTCTTAACCCTTTTAAATACAGGTACTTGATGATGGCTCGATACTCCAATTTTTCGATTTTCACAATTTCGGTGGACACTTTTTTTCATTTAATTTATTGTGTGACTCTGCCTGATTAGGTCTGTACTCGCAACTGCGCGGGGTCGTTGTTTATGTCGCGGGTATGTTGAAAAGAATTATTAACATCCTCCTGGGCCGCCGACGTTTGCGATGTCATTTCCAACGGGTACAGAAGTTGAATGGGTCGCCTTAAATTGTTCCATTTAAAGTTTTCATCTCATACGCACGAATCTTGCCACCTCGGCCTGTTTTATAGTACTAGCGGTGCGTTATCATCATGTAAAACTTCTACGTCACCAGTTTCAAATTTCACACTGACGGTACAGGGTCGAGTTTGATCATCAGAACGAAGTTGTTGTTGGTAATCCCTGCTCCAGCGTTTCCAAAATTTCATAACCAGTTTGTTTCTGGTTTTCCAAATTTTTAAAATATCATCCCTTGCGGCGCCAGCTTCGAAGTTAATATGAAAACCAATTTCGCTCGTTCCAATAAGTATATGTGATGGCGATAGTACTTCTAAATTATCTCATTAGCTCATCAAGACACAAAAGGGCTTTTCCCAGAGAAATTTTCAGGGCGTTTTTTATTGTGCGTATTAATCTCTCCCAGGAACCTCCCCACCAAGCAACACGGTTACAATAAAATTCCACTTAATTCGATAACGATTTGTGAGTTGCTGTATTTCTTCATTAGTCATAATTTTTGCTAATTGCTGAACTTCAACAGCGCATCGTTTAAAAGTTTTCGCATTATCAGAAATTATTACATCTGGAACACCACGGCGCGAAATAAAACGTTTCAACACACGAATGCAACATTCAGAAGTAAGGTCAAGAGCTAACTCCAAATGTATTGCTCGCGATACCGCACAGGTTAAAAGCAATACATATATTTTTGATTTGTTACGATTGTTTAACACATATAACGGTTCAGAAAAGTCTACGACTGTTACAGTGAACGGCTTGTTACCGCATAAAAGTCGGTCTTTAAGCAACAGCGCAAACACTTCGCTGCCGCGTTTGGCTTTGAGTTTTTTGCATTTCACACACTTAGACAAAAACGATTTTATTTTCTGTCTAGCTAGAGGAAAGAATACAATATTTTCTTCTTATTAACTTTATAGTAGCGTTTACACCTGCATACATATTATTAATGTGACATTTCCAGATTAATTTCGCAGTAAACTCAGCGATATAGGATATTTACTTGCATACGGTAATTCACTAAATTGCAATCTATTTCCTAATCGCAAAATACCATAATGGTCCACAAAGGGATTCAACAAAAGAATTGTAGACGATTTATTGACGGGCAAATTCTTGCTTAGTGCTCCAATCTCATCACCATAGGATAAATTTTGTGTGTAATTTATCAAATAACGTTTAGCGTCTTCTAGTTCATCTCTATCTAAATTTTTAATTGACGTTCTCATTTGTTCTTTTAAAATTTTAATAAATCTTACAGTGATTCGAATAGTACTTTCAAGGTTACTGAACTTTTCTATTGGGAATAGCGGCGTCAACACTTTTGGTACATCAATGTTACCATCCACAACTATAACTGGCACATAATCATATTCTTCGTTTAAATCGGCATTCAATTCATTTTCACGTAAAAAAATTGGACCGCGTTTCCACCCTTCATTCTGGACAAACGTTTTTACTTTAGTTGGTCGCGTTAATATGTCAGCAAGCTACATAGAACCTTCAACAAATTTTAATGTTCCTTTACACATTCGACGAATTTCGTCTACACGATGCGTCACATATTGTTTCTGTTTATTAGATAAACTCCGAATCCACGCTATTTTGTGAGTCACTCCAAATAACAATGTCAGCACCCTAGTAGAACAACAATATTTTCAGAATAAAATTTATTTATATTCCAACATTTCCACAACATTGACCTCAACATTGTGGTATACAACAAATGTTTATCTCCGAAATATTGTAAACATATTATATTCGTATTGTAAAATATTTTTTTTAAATATTGTATTAGAAATGTTAGTACATTATTATATCAATCTTTTTTATGATTGTACAGTATAGATATTTTAAAAAGGTGTTAAATAATCTTGTAGCAATATAATTTACTGATTATTTTAATATTAGGAAGATATTTATTTTTTAATTATGATATCATCTGATAAATATTATGTTTAAAATATTGTACGATCATTGTAATTATTAGGATGGAAAATTAACAACAAAATTTCAAAAAGAAAATATTTATTCTTGTAAATCTTCTAAATTAAGAGTATTTCTATTTTTAATTCTTCTATTGCCGCCATCCCAGTCCTTAGTATAAGCCAAGCCAAACCCTACACATTGTGCTACTTCGGTATCTGTTGCTAGTGGATAGCGAATACGTACAGCATCTTAAACAAAGAGAACTTATTGTAGTAAAAAAAGTAATTAGCATATTTTGTAAGTTATGAAAACTTCAAAAATTAGTCTGAACTTTAATGATAGTAAATACAAAGCGACAAGGCCATCATATAGTGTCGAACAAATTACAAATAGCGAAACAATATCGCATAATCTGAATGTGACAATGTAAACACGGAAAAGTAGCATAAAATAGTTATTTATACAACAAGTGTGTAAAGTAGGACTTTTACACACGTGTTGCATACAAAAAATTTCTACAACCGTGCAATAAAGTAAATACTAAAAAGTACTTTTTATGCTCTAGAGCGTGAAAAGTACTTAAGTACTTTATACGCTCTAGTGCATGTAAAGTACTTTTTATGCACGGTCTCTAAAAAGTGATACTTTATGCACTAACTAACGTGTGTAAAGTATTTACTTTATGCACGGTTGTAGAAAATTAAGTTTATGTAGTGTAAATTACAATACACCAAAAACCAAACCTTTTACAATAAAAGCATGCAATAATTATCAATCAACATAATTTATTACCACGTATACATGCAGGCTTAATTCCGGACTAAATTGTGGAATTCTTAGCTCACTTTATCACAGTTTACATACGACGTTCAGCAGTATCCGGACTTACGTAGCCAAAGCAACAAAAAACACAATTGTTTTAAACGTCATGTTTTTAACGTTATAAATCTATGGTCGTAAATGCATTTGATTTAAGTAACGTTGGTTTTATTGACATTAGTTTGGGCTAAAAGTGAACCAACTGTTTACATGGAAACGTTAATACGAACTTGGGGTCTTGGCTCGGATATATAGCTCGATCTAAGTTAGTTCGAGATTCACAGATAGTGCGAGCTAGCTAACGTTTACACGATCAAACTTAAGAGTGCGAACTGAGTTAGTCCGGAATTCTGCCTGCATGTGGTAATTTACATCTAATAAAAATGTTCAGATTTATCTACGTTAATACATACCAAGTAAAAGATGATATAGCTTTCTTTCAACAAATTTCTTTTTGCCCTTTCTCCCTTTCGCACTGTATTCAAGTGCTAAATCGTTTATCATTAGTTTTTTTAGCATGAGAGTAATATAATGGCGTAGAGTATTTCCCCAACTAACTATATATTTTTATCTAAAGTAACTAAATAAATATTTGTTCATAAATACATATAACCGATCTTACCAAACAATCCTTTTTGGTAGATACGGAATTCTCAAAAACTTCTAATTCATCAAAACTTTTAATCGGCAAAGGAAACTCTTCATTTGTAAAACTTGGTGTATTGGTATTGCTAGTGTTTATTTTCATTTGCAAATAATGAATTTGTTGTTGTAATTCATTCACTTTAAATTCAATTTTAGCTAGCATACCAATGATTGTTCTAAATTGTAAACATATTTCATCTTCCTTAATGTAGTTGTCTACTCTCTCAGATGGAGTAATAATTACAGGCTGCGTTGTTGAATCCAAACGACCTAATAGTATATTATGCTACTAGGAGTAGAACGCATTCTTTTTGTGTTGAGCGAAGGTACTTTGCGAAACACAAAAAGGCGTTCGACTCCGTGTAGCATACACTATTTTTTCTTCAAGCGTAAAAAAACCAAATTCTTGAAGTAATTGAGGTGGTTTTAGAATGAATAGGCAACAGCGTTAACTCAACTTTACAACTGTCAAACATGACTGTCAAACAACATTATTTTTGTTGTGTGTATTAACACGGTTTGTAAAAGGAAAATTTTTGTATTAATTTGTAGAGTAAGAAAGAAAGCTATAATTATTTAACAATACAACAATAATAATAATTAACTCTTATTTCAGATGAAAACTTAAAACAAACATTCTTTTGTAGTAACTATATAGTGGAAAAAATACCTATTCCTTATTTATAGTAATATTAAAGGTACAATTTTGTAATGTCGAGTTAATAATATTTAATCCACTACTTGCTGTTTTAGAACTGACATTGACGTCATTATAGTCGTGATGGATTTCATATTCACTTGACTGGGATATGCTCGATGTTGCGGTGGAAGTACTAGGCCTGTTAAGATCACCTGATGTTACGGTAGATGTGTTACCTTCATCGCACCCTAATATTCTATTGGCAATTTCACGTTTGTTTGAAAGGGAGTCTTCGATGTATCCCTCAGCTACATTGTTAGATTTCCATCCACCGTGTCTTTTTAGAGTGGTAATGTCTCCACCATTGTCAACTAACAATGTAGCTGAGGTTCGTCGCAGTGTATGACCAGTGTATTCCTCTGGATTAGGTAGTTTTAAAAAGTTGCAACTTGTTTTGGTATACCTGAAATTTTATGTATCCCCATAACGACACGGTGGCATCTACCATTTTGGTATTTTAAAAAGAATCTTGTTATGTTGATGTCATTAGGTCGAAGTGTCATATATTGTCTACATAAATTTAAATAAAAATCTCCAACTATGGTAAATGTCCGTGACTTATTCGTTTTAGTATTAGGAATTTTTACTAGTATTATACGTTCCAGGTCTTCGATATCCTGTATTCTTAAATTGACAAGTTCGTCGCAACAACATGCCCCACTAACTTCGAATATTAATACGATCTAAGAAAATAGTATCTACTTTAGCGATTGAAAAAGTTATATTTGAAATTACCTTCATGGCCAAATATTCATTGTTTGGCGCATTTTGTAAAAAGTTATTAAAATGTTCTTTTGAGAAAACTTTTGCTTTTTTGGTTGGTACCTATCAGCTTGGCGCTTCAAGAAGGAAATTAATTTTGCGTAATTTTTAAGTTTATGTCATGTTTAATATTTAATTGGCACTTTAGCATGGAATATTGTGCCCATAATGACGAACTTTTCATAGTTTCCGCCAAATGGGAAAAATACGCTAACATAACATTTTCTGTGTAATTGATTATATTATTTTCTTGCGCCCATTTTAAAAATTTATTGTAAGCAAAATCATATATTTTGCGCGATTTGTTGGGGATCAAATTTTCAACTAAGGCATCGGCGATTTGTTTTATTTTAGGTGGAGTTCCTTCAATTTGCGACATTTTTAAAAGTTTAAATTTTAAATGGCGTTTCTGCTTAAAAAGTGCTAATACCTCTACCGGCAAACTAAGTTACTAATTGAGCGTAAAATTTATTATTGTTATTTATTATTGTACGCCGTAAAATAATGTAGTCGTTCTATATATTCAATGCGGTATAGTAGAATTCATATTTTAGCACGCTTGAAGAAAAACTTAATTTGTAATGCTGTTGAACAATACATTGTCAAACTTACCACCATCAGTGTCACTGTCGATGTTCGACGTATAAGCAAGTATTTCCAAATACTTTTCTTTTTCCTTATAGGAATCTATAGTTCTTTTATAAGTGGCTTCTAATTCATAATATGTATACTTGTCCGTTGGTGGGTTACACTGCCGCTTCAACTTCTTAATTTTCGATGATTTAATGTTTTTAGGGTATAGATACTTAATTTTGTTTTCATCGGTTGCCCATAAAGATGGCACTGCATCAGTGTTATTTTCGGATGTCCAGACAATTATGTCCCAAGACATTATTATAGCTGAAAAAAGTAAAAGCCAGTAAGTAAAATCTAAGTTTATTTTTAAACAGTAATTCATTCTGATTATTTTGTCTTGAATTATTATTATTGTCATTAACTATAATCTCACGATCATTGTTATCGTTAGATGCAAGCACAATGTCGTGGAATGTATACAACAGACTAAAATCTGCCCACACGTTCTCTCTCAACCTATTAATGCTATCGTCTCCTTCAATACTAGAATTAAGATTATTACTTGGTTATGCACTAAAGTTTAATGAATGCAAAGGTATTTCATTCGGGTTTGAAAAATGTACCGGACCCATTTCGATAGATTTAATTGTTTTTAAAATTTTTGTTTGTGAATCATTATAAATTAGTTGAGCTTTTCGTTTTAGGAAGATATGCTTCGCAGAGGCACTTTTATTATTCATGTCTAGTCTAATTAATAAAAACGTACACTAACCTGTAGCAATGTCTGTAAATACCTTTATTCTGTGAAAACTCTGCAACCTACAACAAAACACACATCAGAAATAAAAATTACATAAATCTTAACTTACCTAAAAAATGTTGTATTCCAATTTTGCACAATCAAGAATCAACTATCAAGGTAACAAGTTAAGTTGAATCTCGCTCGACTTCGACATGCGTCAACCGCCAAAATTCGCGCAGTTCATGCAGAGCTCATGCGTGCTATGCGCGCTAACTTCGTTCAGTCCCGCGAGAACGAAAATTTTTGAAGGGGGAAATTTAAAGTTATTGGAGTCCAACAAATGTCAAATTTATAGATCATAAACAGAAATTACCAGAAACATCTAGTTTAATTGAGTTTACTTATTTTAAATGGCCGGTTGCTTAAACTTAATCTATGCTTAAAACTTTAGATACAATTGTTGAAATTAATTAAAAGTAAGTATTTGCTTCAAGTGTAAGTAAAGCAAATTATTGGATATTTATATGGGTTGCTAGCGTTTTTTCATAGTTACATTGAAAATGGGCCAATAATTTACTTTTACTCTGACTTGAAACAAATACTTAAGTTTTATTAATATGGGCCATTGATTGTTTTTAAGCATTACTTAAGTGCCTACACTACCTTGCCAACACAAAGTAAGTTCCCATTTAATTCAATGTAATCGCGCGGCATCATAATTGCAATACTATTTATTTTTTCTTAAATTTGTTTTCAGGAATAAGATGCTTAACAATTAATCTACAGATTGTCCGAACAGTTTTTCTCTACAATGTTTAATCAATCAATATCAACAAAATTAATTGTATAAGTGTTTTTAATTAAGTATTTAGAAAAATCTTTCGAAGGATTTGTAGCATTTTTTTTTTACGAAGTAAAAATAAAAAAGAATTAATTAATTACGAATTAAGTTATGATGCCGCGCGATTACATTGAATTAAATGGGAACTTACATTGTGTTGGCAAGGTAGTGTAGGCTCTTAAGGCTGGCATTTACCTAAACGAAATTTAAATTGCGTGTATGTTTAGTTGTCTAAGTAGAAAAACCATCAACGAATTTGTTTGTATGAGTAACGAAAACTAAAGGCAGGTAAAGGGTAAAGCGGATTAATACGTTATTTTTTTTACTTGTTACTTCTTTTAGCTCCGCTAACAATAACTCCTTTAGGTAAATATTATTTATCTTTCTTTTTCAGTAAACAATAACTATGCAAATAGTTTCAAAATTTTGTCGCTTTTTCACTTGTCGGCATGCTATTACAATTTGTTATTGAATGAATGAAGTCTTTGTAGTTAAAGTTATAGTAGTGCCCGTTTAAAGTGTTCTTAAAATAGTGTCATATTTCTAATTTCTTCAGTACCTAACTTACACTCGATAGTTATTGGTTGTAACTAGTGCTTTCACATCATATAATTATAAATTGTAATGGGAAGTAAACGTGGTGCATATTTGTCTAAACCTAAGAGTCGGAAGAAACAGATAAAACGGGCGCGTTTAGCAACCCGAAAAAGATGTTCTGATCTTTATAATAATTCGGGGAATTCAAGTGATAGTGACAATCAAGAAAACTATGTTACCGATGACAACAGTCAAAATACAGCCGATGTTAATTCTACTATATTAAAAAACACCTTCTAATGATGAAATTCCGGAGTTAATCGTAGAAGTTGAAGAACCTAAAGCGTCGTTTAATCTTTCTGGCCGAAGAATAGTCGATATCTGCTACTTATTCAAGTCTCTTCAGTCATTTAAACATACTGGTTTTGATTGTACATTTTGTGATGTGGAGATTATAAACGAACAGCGGCATGGTTTTTGTAGCATTTTTACAACCAAATGCAAAATGTGCAACAAAACCGATAATTTTACTACCGAAGATCCAGCTAAACCTTATGTTGACGTTACAATTGCTGCAGTTTTAGGTAATTAAATTAACTCTTGTATTAGTTAAGTTTAGTAAAACTGTATAATCATATACTACAGATTTACTGTGTTAACTTTAATAAATTTCACTTTCTCTTTTTATTATATAGGAATTGTATGCAGCGGTGGAAGTTACGCGACTCTAGAAGAAATTACTTCTGCATTAAATATTCCCTCAATTTCAAGTCGTACATTTTTCAAACATCAGGAAACAGTGTACGATGGTATAACTGCCTTAGCTTGGGATGAAATGATACAAGCTGGAAAAGAAGAAAAGGAGCTGGCAATAGAAGCTGGTGAAATAGACGAGAAAGGAGTACCAATGATTACCGTAGTGGCTGACGGCGCCTGGTCTAAACGCTCTTATAAGACAAATTACAACGCACTATCGGGAGTAGGCGCCATTATAGGTTGGCGAACTAAAAAGATTTTATACGTTGGTATAAAAAATAAATATTGCCGAATATGTCATCAAACAGAAGCACCAGTTGAACATAACTGTTTCAAAAATTGGAATTCTTCCACAACTGCAATGGAATCGGGAATAATCCTAGAGGATTTAAAAATCTATTGAAATGCATGGTCTAATTTACGCAAAACTAATAGGAGACGGAGACAGTAGTGTTATGAGAAAAATTAAAGATACTGCTCCTTATGGTCCACAATTTATAATACAGAAGATTGAATGTAAAAACCACATACTTAGAAATTTAGGTAATAAAATAAGAGAAGCAACGAAGAAACCAAAAGTGGCACCATTTATCAAAGTTCATTTGTTGAAAAGTCAATTACGTTTTCGTTATGCGGTGACAAAAGCTGTTCAATATCGAAAAAACAACAAATTCAAACAAAAGAAAAAATCTTACTTCTTAAATCCGATATTCTGAATTGTGCTAAACATATTTTTGGTGAACATTCAAAGTGTGCTGATTTTTTTTGCAACGGTCCAAAACAAAACGAAAAAAACATCTATCCTGAATTTGTATCTAGTCCAATTTTCGAAGATATTGCAAGTGCGGTTAATAGAGTAGCAGTGCATGCAAACAGTTTAATAGAAGATGTTGATCTGCAAAGAGAATTAATTATTCTCAACGAGGGTCTTATACTAAACGATGTGAAGCTGCAGTTGCCTCTTTTAATAATAAGGGAGAATTAAATTATAAACTTCAGAAAATATTAGGTACACATAGTCCAGAAAAGTACACTAAATTATATTCCGAAAAAAAAGTTAGAACCCTGAATTATAGACGGCGAAAGCGCGCAGAAAATCACGGAATGAGACCAAAAAGATTATTGACTTCTTTTGAAAATGATGGTGACTACGGTGAAAATGCCAGTACCGAGGATATGGAAATCAATATTTATTTAGAAAATGAAAGAAAATTTCTTGATCAATTGAAATATGAGGATCCAGAAGAAATACAGAAATTAACTGTTGGTCAAAGAAGTAATTCGTTATGGAAAATGATGAGAGTTAAAAGACTTACAGCATCTAACTTTGGCAAAATAGTAAAATTGAAGAAAACTACTTGCACGTCAAACACAGTAAAAGCTTTATTATATCAAGATTTTTTTGGATCATTGGCAACCCAGTACGGCATAGAAAACGAAAATAGAGCAATTTTTCAATTCCAAGAAATCACGGGATTAGAAGTTACAGCTTGCGGCCTTTTTATAGATTCGAAGTATCCGTTTTTAGCTGCATCACCCGATGGATTAGTAGGCGATGACGCTATCATTGAGGTAAAATGTCCCTATAATTCAAGAATCTTAACACCGAAAGAAGCTACTGATAATAAAGTTATAAAGTTTTTGGGTATTGATGGCGAAGGGGTTCTTTATTTAAAACCTGATGATAATTACATGCATCAAGTTCAAGGCCAGTTAAATATTACCAACAGAAACAAATGTTATTTTATTGTATGGATACCAAAAGATTTGTTTTATCAAATTATTTATAAAAACGAAATCTTCTGGGAAAAGCAGGTTTCTAAACTTATTGATTTTTACCAAAAGGCTCTTTTGCCTGAATTAATCGATCCTCGTAAAGTTAGAGGTCAAGAGTTGCGTAATGTATATATTTAACATTTTTTTTTATTTTGAACGATTTTTGTTTTTTTTTTTCAGTAACTATAGACAAATATACTAGTTATTATTATATAGTTATCGGAAAAATAAATATTTATAAATATTCTTAATAAACGTTATACAGATATGCATGAATTTTATTTTAATGAAATGATCAAAAGCTGAATTTGTTTAATATTAATTTGTCATTAATTCAAAGTAACTTCATTTTCACGAGCAAGCAGTTCAAGAAAATGAATAAAATATACACGGTGTTTTTGAAAATTAGACAAAAACAATCATTGATAATCTACAATTAGTAAGAATAATAATAAAACATGTTAAATTGTTCAAACATTTTCTTTCTCAACGGTAGTAATTATTTTTAATTTTATCATTTCTTATTCAATCTAATGGTGAAGTAGAATTATTACTATGTGCAGTAAGTACGATAAACAAATTTTTATAATAATGAACGGATTTTAACATAATAGGGTTAATTTTTTGTTTACATAGTTTACACAGCAAAATTTGCTGGTAATGGTTAATTTTAATCAATATCAACCAGGTAAATTTTTTTTCCATATATCTTATCACTAAAAACAGCATCGTATCAACAGGTAACAACGCCAATGTGTTAATCTAAATTAATAATTTGCGTCTTAGATCTTAGAGTGTATAAGTTGTCGGCAATTGATAAAACCATTTCATATTGTATAATAGAAACATTCATTTCATTCATTTAAAAACAAATCTGTCAAAACATTTTTACGACTTTCGAATAAATACTCACTTCTAATCCTATGTAACCCCTTGTCTATTGTTTGGTTAGTGAACAGGTAAGTTTGTGTAAAATCACAGGTAGCAAGCTTAGTGCAATGTTTGTTGCCTAGTTTTAAATTAAATATGGTAATTTTACGGATTTTGAAAAAATTTAGTTCCATTATATTACGAAAAATTAATGTTTTAAAAAAATTTCGACACGTTGTTTACAAGATATTACTTATATCTATCTATTCACATCGAGATGTTTGCAATATTCTTATATTTAAAAACACTATTCGTAAATATTTATAGTAAAATAGACTCATACTTTTTGGATCACAAACAGTTACCTTTTATAAATTTAATAAAAACACTCTGTCAGTAGTTAGATCAAACATTAGTAATAAAGAAATAAAGTCGTCCGCAATTACCACTTTCAAACTAACTTCTAAAAATTGGAACAAATTGTGCACAAAATGAAGTATATTCCTGAGAGTAAATGCCAGCCTTAAGTTTAAGTTGTGTGCGGTGCAACCGGCCATTAGAAACATATGTGTCCCACACAAACCAATTTTTAAACGATGATATAATTTTTAGTAATCACGGGAAAAAATATTGCTTTAACATTAAATAACAAATTAAACAAAACATCACAGAATAATATTGGACGAATAATAACCGTACAATATCATAACGTCATTTCAATATAATATAATAACCATGATGTATTACTATTCAAAAAGCAACATTGTGTAGGAAATATTACTATATGTTCTTCCCAATATTTATTTTTGAATATTCCAAATGTATTTAAGTGCAATATCATCATAATCTTGCAGTAACATCAAACTCAATATAACAATATTCAAATATTTCCACAATATATTTACGATTGATTTACGACAATCGGTTCTACTAGGGCAATTGAACAACAAACCTTTTCTTTTTATAAAATTACTAAGTTCACAGCACATAATATCGTCATTAACTCTAATTCAGGAAGAATACGTGAACCCACACGGTTTTTGGATAGAGGTGAGATTCTATTTTTGGCCATTAAAAAATTGCAACACTTTTCACCTTCTAGTGTAGAAAACCGCAAATACGCGATAGCAACAAACGCGCACCTAAACAATGTCGAAAAGAAGGCGTATTTAATTTTAAATCAGTTAAATAATAGCTCATCAATCTTTCTAAAAACCACAAAATGTGGAAAATTCAGAATGAACACGAAAATTGTTGTCTCTGAAAATTAGGTAACAAACATCCTTAATTCGTGACCCATATTTGTTCACTATATATGGTTTTTCATATTCTTTTAGTAAACAGGATCAAAAGTAATTAAGACCCTCCTACACAAGGTCAAACATCTTTACTAAACACTACTAAATTATGAAAATTAAATGAAAAATGGTTTTAATAAAATTTAAAAAAAAAAGTGTTTATGCTTCATCATTCTGTTCCATAATCCATATTTTTTTAAAAACATCTTTTGTTGATTTTGAGTTTTTGTATGATACCGACGATCGCTTTTATACAAAACCCAATCGTTGAAAATAAAAAAATGTTGAATTATGTGCACGAAGTTCATTTACAATAATCGATGCCCTATCTAGTTTAATCTTGTGCTTACCGCGACGTTATTGAAAATACGTCAAATCAAATCTGCATGCTAAAAAAGTACACCAACTCATCTAATTAAATAGAAAGCTTTAGACGCGTTTTAAAAAAGAGAAAAATTTAAATTTACTTCAACGACACTAATCTAATTGCCGTTTTATTCAAACCTATGTTTGAATTACTACAATTTAACGTAGAAATCCAATTTAGTAGAGCACGTGTATCTGAAATGGAGATACGTACCTATAGATTAATTAAATGATAAAAGGCACAAACTGTGTGTCGCGTAAACATGCTTGGTTTTTTAGTACTCTTTAGAATTGAGATTGCATTTTTCTGGAATACTTTTTTTTTTAGTTAAATATGGGCGAAATAATTTAATTAGTACATGATTTACTTTTCGAAATGGTAAATACAAGAAAATTGGAGGAGCTTCAGTTACCGCAACTAAGGCACTTACCTAATAAATAATTATTTTGACGACGAAGGCGTCAGCTCTTGAATAATAACGTCATTAAAGTAGTTGCGGAATTTAATTAAAATATTTATGCAGCGGCGAATGTGATTAAAATTCAGTTATGACTATAATAATTCAAGGGTGTTGCAGATTTAACCTAGATTGTAAAAAATTTTCTCAAAAGAAATTATTAAATTTTCGTTTACGTTCCAATTAATCTGAGCTTTCGACAAATTAAAGCTCTTGTTGGGGAAAATCCTTTCGTAATTGATTTATTTCGCATTTTGTCTCGTACATGTTAATTTATACTATGTAGAAAATGACGGCATATTATGTAGCTGGACCGACATTATACATAATATATTATTCGTTATCCATTTGAATTGTGACATCTTTTAGCAACAGCTAGACATGACTGAAAGTTGAGTCGTGCTTAATTTAGTGCCTATTTCGCACTGACAAACAAAGTTAATTTAGAGACAGACTCGCTTATGAGGCAATTAAAAACTTCATGAAGTTTTTTTCTTAAAACATTATATTAAATATAAATCGTTCGAAATTACGTCGAAAATGAGTTTGTTAATATTGAAGTTTGCTGGAAAAGTTATAATCTACACAATGTGATGAGAGATGTTTAATTGGAATTTTAGTTGTGCTAGCTGGAGCACATAACGAATAATTGATAAGTTTTTGAATACGACGGCTTATTCAACTAAAATTACTTGCAATAAGTTTTCCATATTCATAAGAGATTCAAATTAAAATGTTACAATTGGTTTTACGTTCTTTTTCACATTAAATGGAATGGAATTATGTATACACATGGCAATGGAGAATGCAAAACCGCTTGACTGAGTTTGCAATGATGAATGCGCATTAAAATATAATATGAAACATGCATAATTAGAAAATGCATTATTAAACTCACTATTGTCTAGTTCTAGCACAAATATTTCAGAACACAATTGACCTAGTTCACTTGTAAAATGGAGATTTCTTTATCGATTATATTACCATTTAAACGTTTTTTTCAACAGTTCGTAATATACCTTCTATATTCATAAGTTCAAGAAGTCTTGTGTATGTCTGTAATCTTTTATGATGCGTTTTTTAAACTTTGGTCTTCTGATTCGGTTGAAGTACCATTTAAATGAATATACAAATATTTTGAACGTTTTCTAAGTGCCGAAAATAGAAACATAAATTATGTTATTGTAAAGTGCTGCCACAAAATCTGGCGCGTCAGACAATAGAATTATTTTTTTAATTGCACACATGCACGTTAGATTATATTATCGTCTTTATGTAAGAAATCAGTTTCATATTTCGTTCAATCATAATTTTAAATAAAGTAGTGTCGTAGTGGAAGGTTTTGTAAACGAAAAATTAACACCAGTTCTGGAGTATGGCGACGTTTCGCACTCGATAACCTTCCAGTACAACAAAGATTCAGGAGTTCCTAATAACCTGGCGTACTTTATTTAAAAAGAACATAATTAACTTATCCCACACAACATTAGAGGCTGCTTTGATAAATTGTACGTCTTGTAGTAGCCGAAACGTCGACAAAAAAATTAACCAATTTTTTTCCATTGCATCACAAACGTATCTTATAATTAGAAAAAATGAGTTGAGATCAAGAACAAAATAAATTTTCATGTATAATATCATAAATGGTAAAATGCGTTGACAGATTGTGTTGAAAACCTATTCTAGTTTATTATGCAATCTAAAAACAACACAATTTTTCAGTTAATTTGCCTATGACACTATCCAATGTAAATTGTACGAAAAATTGCACAAGATCTTGTACAATCAATTTCGTAATGTATAAAACGGCTCTATTGCAAAAAAAACTACGAAGACAGAAGTGACCATATATGGTGTACTTATAAAAGTTGAAAAGAGCGGAAGGAGCAATAAGCGTTAAAGAGCACCTTTAAGCACAGCTCACAAAGCAATGGAAGGCTAAAGACTAAAAGAAACGGATCAAAAATTTCTAGTCTTTTGGCTGTATTAGGTGTGGATCTTACGACGCTGACACGTCCAGAAGAGTATTTAGAAAGTACAAAAAAACGAAAACCGTTAGTGATAAAAATTACCGGCTAAGACTTTATTACTCGCAAATAATTGCGATTAGGCCCTTACATTTCATTCGTTGAGCTCTCGAGTACTTAATATGAAAAAACTTAAAACAGCAGAACTATAAAAACACAATTTTTTTTGACCTCCCTAAAGTGGGGAAGACAACGAGAAACAAGATTCAAGATAATCATGATTATTACTGACGAATATATGCACCGCAAGTGCGGTTGCCTCTTAAATGTGGCAAGGGTGATAAGAATCTTCCGGTCAGCAGCTTCAAAAATCGAATAATAAAATATTTAAAACATGTACAAACCAGAAAAAATACAATGCGCCATGCAAAAAATGAAAAGGGTAAAAATTAAAAAATCAAAAATACCGTAAAAAGAACTCTATCCAGGAGAGATGTACCAAAGGATCATAGCTTAATGTGGACTCAAATTCAAGAAAAATAGAATAAGCCAAAACGAAAAGCAACATTGAACAGAAAAAAACTGGGAAACCCAAAGTTATATAGAAACACCACACAAGAAATACAAAACCAATTTAACAATCAAAATAATCAAAAGAAGAAATAGATAAATTGATGGGTAAAAGATATTACGCTTTAAACACAAAAAAGGAATATTCAAAGAAACTTGGTGTGACAAAAAACGAAAATGGATGGTAGCAGAGATTGTAAATCTCATGGGTGAAAACATAAAAATCGAAATCACACAGAGTACAATATAATTCACAAAAGAATTTAAAAGAGAATAGACATAATTTAACAAAAAAGAATTCGAAGACACGATAACAAACATGATTTGTTTAGCTTTCATAACAGAAGAGCACCAAGAACTAGAAATTGTGGAAAAATTACATTTTAGAATTATTTGGTGATAATAGAGGCAATATATGTATTAACTGGACCAGATATTTCAAAAGATGAATTGGAAAGAGCAATAAAAATAGTAAAGATTGGTAAAGCAAAACTAAAACTGTTATGAATTACAATGTTAATAAATAAGTTGTGCCGACCACTAAAGATGTTTGCCGCACCAGCAAACAGAACGTTTGGAAAAACGAAGAACGTTTGGGAGAAGAGTATACAGTACCAATTGACCAAGAGTTGAAAGCAATCTGACAAATATATTAGATTTTATTCGACCTTGACAGTATGAAGAGCAAAATTTAACGAAACCCTGAGCTAAGAATTTTCAGGAATTTTGAGAGAATTTTGGAAAAAATTTTGACGGTAGCAAAAGAATATTGTGGTAGAAATCGATGCGATAATTTGTGTAAATTATATTTTATGTTGAAAGCCCGAAGAGCAAAATTTAACTTTAAATTAACTAAATTTCGATGACAATTCTCAAAAGTTTTGAGAAAATATTCTGAGGTTGCCAAAATAGTCAATTATGATAGAAATTGATCAAACAATTTGTTTCGATTTTAATTGACTTTAAAGGTCGGGAAAGGGAAATTTAACTAAATACTCAACAAAATTTTGCTATCAATTCTCAAGAGTTTTGAGAAATATTTGGATAGTATTCTAAAGGTGCCAAAAGAATGCATTGCAATAGAAATCGATCCTTTAGATCTTTTATGCATGAGTTGCGTCATACCTGTCTCGTACAATATTTTATCGATTAATTTTTGCAATAGGAACAGTTACTACAAGACTACAACAAAGAAAGGCCTATTTAAACTACATTGTACTTTTACACACAATTTTATTTTATTACAAACAATTTATTTAAAACTAGCATTTCGCACACATTATTTAGTAATTAATGTGCTGATTACAAGTTAGACGTAGATAAATATCTCACAGAATAATAAATATAGTCACTGCATTCATACAGAAATTTCACTGAGCGAAAATTTTGGTCTTAAGTAGCTTAGCGCTGTACCCACGCGCAGCCAGAAGTAGCCAAGGTGAAGTTAAAGTAAATTTGTCGATTTTAGATTGTGCGGTATATCGCGAAATGCCACTGCTAAGAAATAGTAAACTTTCTATAACCGCTCCGCTCAAGTTTTGAATAATATTCTTGTGCGTGGATACAGCGCGCGATTTCTGTAGAATCACCGACTTCAAACATTCCGACACCCAGTGAAACTTCTGCGCAACAAAGTATTATTATTCTGTGTGTCAAATACCGAATCCATTATCAGTATTACATTACTGATTCGGCATTTTTAAATTGTCACCAAAAGCGGCACCATCTATTCGATTACCAAGAAACTGTTTGTAATGATAGATCCCTGTAAATGTTGACAAATGCCTCTTCAGTGTCATGGCTTGTGTATTCATAATTTTTAGATAAAAATGGTTTTTAGGACTTTTTCTTTGTGGAGGTAGGAAGAACAACTCATACTTGTGTAAGCCATGAAAAAGTCCTCACAAGGAGGGGCGATACGTTGGCAATCACAGACTTTTGAGTTGCTTGTCCTTTCTACCACTACAAAGAAGGGACCTTAAAAGACCATTTTGATCTAAAAATTTAATTCTTGGACCAATACTTACCTGAATGCATTCATAACTTCTTCATTTTATTATTACGGCCGCTGAATCCTTTGTCAACTTCAACAAATAATGAAAATATAATCAAACTTAATATTTTGGAATTCAAACGTTGCAAAAAAAAGCGGTGTTTTTCTAATTCAACGAAAAACTAATTGTAACAGCAGTATTTCGAGTACACACCAATGTATTGGACAAGCATAGGCTGCACACTTTGGATTAATAACGGTCCCCGGAAAATTTATTATTTGCGTTTATTAACGAATACGGAGTAAATTGAATTAATTTTTCACGTGATTTTAATTTGATTAATTTTCACGGAGCTACAATAGGTTCGTCCACTGGACCCGACCAGTAGCTACCTAATTTGACTCGATCAAAAAGAGGAGCTTGAGAGAAGCTCTCTTAGGCGGCACCGGCCACCAACTGTGTTTACACTGCCCTGCTCACGTTTATATACACACGGAAAACAAAAATCTTTCAATGTTAGTACTAATTTTTCTAACAAAATATAAATTTTAGTTAACATTAAAAATCGTATACAGGAAGATTTGAACCCACAATCTTGTTTTTTTTTTAAATTGAAGTTATGTTTTAAAATTGAATAAAAAAACGCGTTATTTTTGATAAATCAACACAAAAGTAGTGTACGCAACTTTTGTCGAAAGTCCCATGGCAGAACTTACTTACATGTCATTCCCTTTCATTTTGCGATAGATTACTTTTGACACTCGTTACGTAAATTACTATTGTGTTTACTCCATATACCTAAAACACTAATCCGAAATCTAAAATTTGAATTTCAAAATACTTAAATCAAACAAAGAAAAGTCGAAAATAACATATTTTATGTTCATTGTAGCATGAACATTGTATTGAATTCTGTGTCATTGTGTTCATTGGCTTACACGTGTATTGTGAGGTAAGCTTATATTCTAATTTAATACCATCGTAACTTACTGTCCCGCATTTAAAAGATTATAGTAAATAAAATACTAAGAAAGATATATTCAGAGTTGTATGAAATTCAACAAAAGATAATTTTTTGAGTGTTAACAGATAATAATAAACTTTTAGACAAGAAATGTTTACAAATCAGGTGTCTATTTCTACCTTACAAAGATATAAAATACAGCGTGTTTCAAAAAGGACTTTACAACTTTAAACATTCATATAATGTTTATCAAACAAGGTACAGAGCTGGTTTTGGTGTTGTTTTAAAGGAGAACACTTCAAGTTTTGACTCGCGTAGTCCGCTAGTCGAGTGGATGATGATGAACACGTCTTGGACAACATAATCTTTTCTGACGAGTCAACTTTTCATTTAAGTGGCAAAGTGAACACACATAACTGTAGGATTTGGGGCAGTGAAAATCCGCATGAAACATTGCAACATGTTCGTGATAGCCCTAAAGTGAACGTCTTTTGTGCGTTGAGTAAGAGGAAAGTGTACGGCCCCTTTTTTTCCAAGAGAGAACCATCAACGGTATAGTGTACCTTGATATGTTTCATAAAAAATATGGTGTACGTACCTCCTTTGCCAACCACTCTACCTGAACTTAGAAGAAGAATTTGCGCTGCTGTTGAGCAAGTTACACCTGAAATGCTAGTGCGAGTCTGGGAAGAAATCGACTACCGATGGGATGTCTGCAGAATAACCAACGGAAGTCACATAGAACATCTGTAGTTTAAGGTAAAAAAACTTGAAGTGTTTTCATTTAAAACAACACCAAAACCAGCTCTGTACCTTGTTTGATAAACATTATATGAATTTTTAAAGTTGTAAAGTCCTTTTTGAAACACCCTGTATTATTCATCAATTCACCTGTAATGCTAATTTCTAGAATACATATGATTTAATTAATAATATAACATTATTAAAAAACATATTTATTAATTAACATGATATAATACAATTTAATAAATGCAACGGAATCACGAAATATTTGTGTTATGTGATATAATTTTAGCGTCAAATTGGCAAATCTTTCTTACACATAGTATTATTTTGATCCATTAAAACTTTTGGTGGGAGTTTTTCAACGAATGTCGTTGTCAAATTAGTGCATTAAAATGTAGGATTAAATTAGAATTTTAATTTTGTGGTTTAGTTACATTAATAACTAAATTGTTAGTGAGCCGTAGTGTAATTAGCCATTACGCAAACAGCAAAGACTTCTGGAGTACGTGGTTACTGAAATAAGGAAAGAAATCTTGTATTTTAGGTGAATGGAAACTTGCGTATTCCTTTGCCCGATTTAACTTATATCTCTCAATGGTATTTAATTACCTTTATCTTTGTTTTTTGTTGACATTAGTGATTTGTTACATACGACATTTTCAAATTTTTAAATTACGTGTGCGTCATTAAGCTAATTGGTATTTTGTGCTAAATCTGGTACTAAATATTTATTGTCATTTTATATACATGTATAAAATGTTTCACCTCTTGTGGAGAGGTTAAAATATTTTGCATTGGCGGTGATCTCATTATGTTATGTGATTCAAGGCAATTCTGTTCTCTCAGAATGATTAAGCTATCTTGCAGTACTCCCTGAGATTATTATTACCTTAAAAATTGTTATAATACGTTCAGCAAACACACGGAGTTAATCTATAAATTTGCGCTAAATTTAAATAAAAATATTTTATTGGTTAAAATTTTAAAGTCAGTATTACAACCAACTGACGTGATTTCCCCGTTGCTTAAAATTTTGGTTTTTACATTGGTTTTGGTTATTATCTTATCAGTAGTTTGTTCTCGCTTCTATTCAATTTACATGTTTATTAATTCTTTATAACGTATAAATTAATTGTTTTTGAATTTGCCCGTTTATATAAATTTACATAGTATAAAGTAGTCTCTTTATTATTGGTTTAAATTATCACAAACTAATAAGGGAGTGGCTTAACTCCATGTGTTTGCTGAACGTATTATAGTCTGTTTGGTCATTTTGTGTCATTGTACAGAATTATTTTTCTTACCTACAATTGATATAGATTGCTACTTTACCCGTTTACGTCTTTTGTTTTTTTAACTGTAGACTTAAAAATATTTTTCTTATAATCCAAATTAAAAGTTAATACCAATTGCTAAAACTAAACAACAAAACTAAGAACAGTACTATAATAAATTACATTTAAAAATAATACTTATTTTTACACTATAAATTAGTATATTACTTCAAATTTAAATTTTTATACTCTTTACAGAGTATAAACTCGTAATATTTCAAAGTACCCGTTAAAATTTCAGTAAATAAAATTAATAAGTTCTAAAAATAACTACCTTCTATTTCATAACAATTTCTAAGTTCATTTCCAGGTCATTTAAACTTTTTAAGGTGTAAAAACGGGAATAAAAAACATACTTTTAAAAATATGTGCCAATACATTGTAATGTCAATATTTATTAACATAAATATGTACAGTTAAATCAAACAAAATGCCCCAGTTAGCTCGGAACACATTTAATATTTAAAGTTAAATAATATTTACAAGAGCAATGAGAATACATAAAATATTTTATATTATAAGTAGGGTCGTAGGAATTTCAACGAAACTTCAAATTATACACAAAAAATTATCAATAAACAAATAAAACGTAATAATGTTTGTTGGACGCCACTATGTTGTTTTTTAAGTTAACAGAGAAAACTTGCAAGCAAAAGCCTATAACAATTCATAATGTTCGTACTTACAGTTACAATACGAATGCATAACTCAGTACCTTCGGTTGTCTTCATTACTTTGCCTTGGTGATGATTTTGATTCTGATGTGGTTTCCGACAGTTTACTTAGAGCAGATGGGTGGATCGTATTTGCAGCAGACTAACTTTGCAGCAACGAATGGACTTTGCAGATGCGAATAGACGTTGTGGAAGCGAATGAACTTTGCGGAAGCGTCTAACTTTGCGGAAGCAGAAGAACGGCAACCATTCGGATGCTGCGTTTACAGATGAACCATTAAATGCTCCTCTACGCCTTCAGACACTCTTGCAGCAACGAATGGACTTTGCAGATGCGAATAGACGTTGTGGAAGCGAATGAACTTTGCGGAAGCGTCTAACTTTGCGGAAGCGTCTAACTTTGCGGAAGCAGAAGAACGGCAACCATTCGGATGCTGCGTTTACAGATGAACCATTAAATGCTCCTCTACGCCTTCAGACACTCTTGCAGCAACGAATGGACTTTGCAGATGCGAATAGACGTTGTGGAAGCGAATGAACTTTGCGGAAGCGTCTAACTTTGCGGAAGCAGAAGAACGGCAACCATTCGGATGCTGCGTTTACAGATGAACCATTAAATGCTCCTCTACGCCTTCAGACACTCTTGCAGCAACGAATGGACTTTGCAGATGCGAATAGACGTTGTGGAAGCGAATGAACTTTTGCGGAAGCGTCTAACTTTGCTGAAGCGTCTAACTTTGCGGAAGCGTCTAACTTTGCGGAAGCAGAAGAACGGCAACCATTCGGATGCTGCGTTTACAGATGAACCATTAAATGCTCCTCTACACCTTCAGACACTCTCTCATATCGACAAGCGATAAAAATTCTTCTTAGTGTTCAGTTACACTAACAGTTTAATCGTAGAAATATAAACTTTAGTAGCCATTACGGTTACAAACTAACGAAAAACGACCTGTCGCGTTAAAGGTTGGGCAGCAGATGATAGCGGATGTCGGTAAATTTTTAGTCTAGATCCCTTCTCTAACCAAAATACCCATCATGTCTTCAAATCAGTGAACCCAAACATTTGAAAACTTAACGAAAAACAAACGGTACTCAAACATAAAAATTTTACCCGTTACACTATCCATTATATTAATTAGAAATTACTAAATTATACAGTGTGCCCCAATCTGAGTAGTATTGTATGAGTATCTCTGTTATTAATGACTTTCACTTTTTAGAACTGCTACTAAAAAAAGGTTCTTAGAAAAATTTCTTATTTTTCTTAGATTTTTTTGTAAATAACTTTTACTTGTTTTTCTCCTTTCAATGATATGTTTGAATTAAAAAATCTAGATGACAAGCTTTTATTTTTTATTATCTGGTAAGCCATGAAAACAAATCAAGTTCGATGATTGTTCAAGTTGTCGCTCTCGATTGTTTCTTAATTTGTTGTAAAGTAAGAGACTGGTGATTACTTGAAATCAGTATTATCAATGATTGAACAGAAGAAATTTTCCAATGGTTACTTTTTCACCAAACGAACAATATGACCATTAAATGTTTCTGGACCGGTAGAACAATTGCCCAATATTCAACTAAACAATTGAATCTGAAACGAGCCTGGTAGAAAGATATGCGGATTTTCTTGTGGCGGTTAAACAAACTACAATTCGAAAAGTACGTTTCGTAACTCCATAAGATGCTATTAATGAAATCATCATTTTGTGCCGAAATAATAACTGGCTTGTCAAAATCTTATTATCATATCATATGACATATCATTGAAAGCAAAAAAAAAGAGTAGAAGTTCTTTATAAACAATCCAATATGGCGCTTATTTAAAATTAAGAAAATTACTATAAATATCTGTAAAACTATTCTTGCGATAACATTTTTGAAAATAGATTACAGTTTGCATTTACTAGCGAAAAAACAGTTGTACAAACTTTTCTTTTTGATAGCTGCCCTAATGAGTGAAATAATTAATATTTTTGAAACTAGCATTTAACCAAGTCTGTATCTTTATTATTAAAAAAGATGTCCATACAATACTACTCAGATTGGGATACACTGTATACAGTAGTCTACTTAAGTTTTTGATTACTAATTTTACAAAAAAAGTTTGTTATTCTTTATAAAAAAGTTTTCTATGTTATAAAATCTAAAATACAATCATTAGATATTAAATTATTTCAATCGTATACGAGGTTTGCCCAAAATTATGAGTATGTGCAGGAGTAAAGTGTCTTTATTTGTAACAATATCAAAAGTTGTAATTATGAAAAGTTGTTTGGAATTAAAAAAAACTACGTTTTAATATGCAACTACATTCTCCAATAAAAAAAAATTATTTTACAATTTTTGTTCAAATTATTTTTTACAAGCATGATAACTTTTTTGTTCCGTTCAGAAAGTATTAAACAAATTTATTTATAAAAATCTAATTAATACACCATTAAAACATTTGTATCGTTACTGTAGACAAAAAAAAAGGTTTTTTTAAATTAATTGGATGTAATTTAAATTTGAACGTGTTTTCAGTTTGGATCAACTTTTTTTCAATAATAAATTTTGATATTGTCAATTATAAACGACATTACTCTTAAGTAAAATTAATATTTTTTGAATAACATGAAGAACTTTTTTTAATGAATACATTTTTGTAAAATAAATAATAAAAAAGTTTGCCATATATTGCCAACTTACGTAGACACTCTGTATACTCTCAGATACCAAATTCGCATGGGCACATTTTACGATGCATAACGCATAAATTTAGAAAACAGTCAAATTCTGTCAAATACAACACTAAAGTAAGCAGGATCCTAACATATCACAACTTACGTGTTACCGTAGACGGTTGAATGTTGATATAATTTGAATGGGCTTTTATGTGAGGTACCTGTCGACCCATCATGCTGTTTAAGATTTTCGACGTGGAGGCTGCCGAGGCCATTCTGTTGGTATTTCGGGGTCAACTTTGTCTTTGGAAGATGTTCCTCTTGAAACAAAAATTGACCCGTCCGAGCGTTTTTTTTTTAAGTGTACGATAGTTTTCGGTGGCTGTATATTGCACTAATTACGTTAATTTTTTCCTTATTACGGTAATAAGGGAATACGATTGTGTGATTTTGATACATTTAATGTTTTCCGTTAATATTATGTTACTGCGCAGCTGCAGTATGAGGGATAATATTATTGAACATTTTTGTACCAATGTTTAGATATTTTTATAACTCATTTTATTTTTTTTTGTTGTAGGTAAGTTTCCTGAATTTCAACTACATGTTTATTCCAAATTAATTACAACTAAACTCACAGTGGTAAGTAATATATTAGTTGTATTAAAAATTGTATTAAAAGATACGTAGGTACACTTGATACTTATAATTTACTAATGATATAAAATACAAAAACTATATGATTCAACAGAAGGAATAATGCAGAATGTCAATAACAAAAAAATAGGAGAATAGGAAACGTTCCTTTTTTAAACCCACGTCTTGCAAGGGTTTAGAGAGTTACACCAATAACTATTTGGTATAGATACCCTCAACTTAACATTTTGATTTTTAGACAATAGTGACATTTATGCAAACACCTGAATGACTATTGAGAAATAATTTGGTGCACATCTTGTGCTACAATACTGTACTGTCTTGTACACTCATGAAATTTAAAACTTGGACACCACAATTTCTGTAAACAAAAGTTTGCACATTGTGGAGCGGGCTTAAGGGTATCATTTACAATTCTAACAGCAGGTAGTCTCAGCAGGGGTTATCTTATAGAAGGACTGTAGAATGAATCATTACACTAAGCACGTTTTAGAAAATAGGTAATTTACGTTGCTTACTTAATTTTTTCTTTAAAGAATATATTTGAAGGTATCGCTAATTAAACACCATAGCTCGATTAATTATCGAATCAAAATTTTGTTTAGGAAATGTTTACAAAATAAAATTAGAAATAATTTTGATTTAAAAACGTCTACAAGCAATAACTTTTAAATTAAATCAAAAACTAAACATGGTTATTTGGGTTGACTGATTATTACTTATTTTTAAATAAATCTAACCTACTAATTATTGTAAGTTATTAAAAAAAATCATTAAACTCTCTATTCATAATATTTAGTCCTTACAAAATGTATATTTTATGACGTTTCATTTTTTTCTGTAGTTAATATAAAAGTGAAAATAAAAACTAAGGCAATTCTTATTGTCAACGTATATATTTAGTTTTTGACAAGAATTTATTACATAATTATAATTAAGATACCAAGTTATAGTTTAAAATTAAATGAAAACGTTTTTTTTTAAATAAAGGTATTACTATATAAATAAATATAAGAAATCAATAATGGGTGTGACCTCCATTATTATTGATACATTCTTGGAGGCGTCTGCTCATTGACGCTATCAAGGTATCAATATAATTAATATTAATCGTTTCCCATGCGGTATCAATGGCTGCAATTAGTGCATTACGGTTTACTGGTATAAAATTTGGCCCTTGTTGTCTTCGGATAACAGCAAGTATTCGAGCCCAAACATTTTCGATAATGTTAAAATCTGGGCTTTTTGCTGGCCAGGGTAACAGCTCCAAGTTATTTTCTCGTATCCAATTGCACACAACCCGCGAAGTATGAATAGGGGCGTTGTCCTTTAACATTATAATGTATTTTTACATTATAAATATGTTAATTCAACAGATCCCGAACTATTTTTTGGAGAAAGTATAGTGAAATAAGAGTACTTACTTGTTGGAAAATATAATCTTCGTCTGGATAAAACACTTCGACTGAAGGTTTCATAATTGTTTCCAAAATATCTAAATACGCAGCAGAATGAAGACTTCCGATGGCTCTTTCTAAAGTGTGTTCAAGATTCCATTTTACTCGGTAATGCCCTACGGTGCTTTTGGTATATCTAACATATGTGAAATTTCACGCACGCTACGGCCCGCCGCTAATTCCGAACAATCCGCGCTTTCAAATCATCACCGAGATGAGGTGACATTTCTTACTTTATTTATTGGTTCACACTACCCCTTCTCAAACAGTAGGTAATTGTTTATTTATTGCATACTTCTAATGACCAATGTAACAACCCTTAGAGCAATATGACTCAAAGGAAGTAAATTAAACAAGCAAGAATATTCTATTGTTATTGAAACTTATTCATAAAGTAAAAGCCATTTCCTTATAATGCTAATAGACAGGATTTTTTTTTAAGTATTAAGATTACAATAGAGGTTGTCATAAATTTGATACAATATAAATTTGTGTTTCCAATATTACATCACAAACTAATCTTTATTCGCCAAAAAATTGTTGTTTAAGTTGTAAAACTTCGTACACACCTGAACAACAAACCGAGCAACAAACATAACAACGAACCGAAAGTCAAACAGAACGACAAACGATCTTTTATGATTTCCACAATCCGAACAACAAACGGAACGTTTGTGCTGTCCCCATAATTATTTTCAGTAGTTTTCAGTTCATATAAGTTTATTATTGAGAAGAGAAAATTGCAGAAAACAAGAAGATAGTGCCAACCAAATTTTTACGCACAAAGAAGAGTAAAGAATTATAATTTACTTTGTTTTTTTTTTTATTTTGGAAATTTACCGCCCAAATGATGCTAATAGGGACATCATTTTTTCTTGCATTCTTAAACACTGATTAATTTAAAACATTTTTCTTCTGTCAACTCCATAATATTATCTAAAACACAACAAACCCACAAAAGGGAGGACAAAAAATAAATAATTTAATTCTCCCGCATAAGTTTGTTCGCCGTTTTGTTTAGATTCGTCCAAACCTGCAAACGCATTCACGCGCATTTTCTTTTTATGTCGGAGAAAAAACCGAAGTTGCGGGAACGCCGCAAACCGTTCGTAGAACAATCAGGACTTGCGAATCTGTTCTAAAATTCGTACGTAGCACCGTCCAAATTAATGTTCCGATTGCCGTTCGGTTCGTTGTTCTGTTTGTTCCTCGGTTTGTTGTTCAGGTGTGTAGGAAGCTTTACAATAAGCATATTAATATGAACTATATCTTATGAAAGGAGAGTTATGTAACTATAATTAACGACTTAACGTTACGTTAGTAGATTCCATTTACTATTTACACATATTTTCTTGGAACATTCGATAATTAACTATCGGGATATGATGACCCTATACTTCGCAGGTTGTGCGCAACTGGATACAAGCAAATAACTTGGAGCTGTTACCCTGGCCAGCAAAAAGCCCAGATTTTAACATTATCGAAAATGTTTGGGCTCGAATACTTGCTGTTATCCGAAGACAACAAGGGCCAAATTTTATACCAGTAAACCGTAATGCACTAATTGCAGCCATTGATACCGCATGGGAAACGATTAATATTAATTATATTGATACCTTGATAGCGTCAATGAGCAGACGCCTCCAAGAATGTATCAATAATAATGGAGGTCACACCCATTATTGATTTCTTATATTTATTTATATAGTAATACCTTTATTTAAAAAAAACGTTTTCATTTAATTTTAAACTATAACTTGGTATCTTAATTATAATTATGTAATAAATTCTTGTCAAAAACTAAATATATACGTTGACAATAAGAATTGCCTTAGTTTTTATTTTCACTTTTATATTAACTACAGAAAAAATGAAACGTCATAAAATATACATTTTGTAAGGACTAAATATTATGAATAGAGAGTTTAATGATTTTTTTAATAACTTACAATAATTAGTAGGTTAGATTTATTTAAAAATAAGTAATAATCAGTCAACCCAAATAACCATGTTTAGTTTTTGATTTAATTTAAAAGTTATTGCTTGTAGACGTTTTTTAAATCAAAATTATTTCTAATTTTATTTTGTAAACATTTCCTAAACAAAATTTTGATTCGATAATTAATCGAGCTATGGTGTTTAATTAGCGATACCTTCAAATATATTCTTTAAAAAAAAATTAAGTAAGCAACGTAAATTACCTATTTTCTAAAACGTGCTTAGTGTAATGATTCATTCTACAGTCCTTCTATAAGATAACCCCTGCTGAGACTACCTGCTGTTAGAACTGTAAATGATACCCTTAAGCCCGCTTCACAATGTGCAAACTTTTGTTTGAAATTGTGGTGTCCAAGTTTTAAATGTCATGAGTGTACGTCCGAAAGTAATCTAACAGTAATTCAAAAATTTCCTCGTAGATGGTTTACAAAAGTCTATTTTTCATTGCGTTAACTTAGAAAACAATCAAAAGTAAAGGGTAACAGTAGATGTGGCTGGTAGTATTACAAAAAAAAATTTATTTTGGAATCTCTATTAGAATTTTGCATTTTGTGGGTATTAATCATGCTAAAACACAAAAAGTGTCCCATAGGATGCACACTTTATGGCGGGCACTGTATAAGATTAGTCCGCAGTTAAATTACTACACCTCCACACATTTTCATTGAGAATTTCTAGGTGTGCTGACAGTTTTCCTAATCGACTTGGTATGTCTCGTTTAATTGCAGCCCATTGATTTGGATTCGATGTTTTGCGTGTGAATATTTCTGTTATTTGGGTGAAAAAAATTTCCGAATAATTAATAATATAATGTTGATATCCCATTCCTTGTAGTTGAAAGAATTCACGCCACATGTCGGTTATTATAGTTGTACGTATCTTCTGACAATATCTGCAAATGTTACAGCTTTCCTATTTTCGATGCGTTCTAGGAAACACTTTTTCGTTTCACGGCATATTTCTCAAATAACCCATTTTGTTGGTGTTATTCGCCTTCTATGGTATTTTCTCTTCCCAAAGGCGATTTCGTCAATTTCAATTGTTCTGTTGACAACTCCGATGGGTTTACTTTTTACCACCACGTAAGCAGCTATTAATGCCCTAATCTTACATATTTTCTTTACAGCACATGTATGTAAGTTCACTTCTCGCGTTATAACGCATAGTAGATATTTCAAAATCCACGTAACTATAACTTCCAAAGATATTGGATTTTGGTACGCACATTATTAAAAAATGTATTATTCCTCGGCGAACATCTTCTTCTGCATCCTCTTGTTGAACATCGGTACAAAAACATGATCTCTATGGAGATTTATGCGACTGTTTCCTCCACAATATATGCACTCTATAACGTTCGTAAACATATTCCAAACCGACCTGTCGTATATGTTGACAAAAGTTTGTTAAACTATTGAAAGGCTTCATTCTGGTCATAAACAATATTAAAACTGATTTAAAAAAAAATGTGTATTTGTCTTAAAGTTTAACTAAATTTGCAGAAGAAAAACTTTTGGAAGGGCTGCAAGTGAGAGGATTAAAATAGTTTTATCTACTGTAATAAATTAATAATAAGTTAATAATTAAAAAAAAGAACTGCAAACAGAAATTCTAAACTCAAGTGATGGATTAATCCGAAGTTGTTATAACCATCCACCTATTGTAAAACATAAATTACACCGGAAATGTAATGAGTAATAAACTGGGAGGTTGTTTAGAATGAACGTTTGTAGGTGAGCTTACTGACCTATATTTCAACACGTGTCGAATGGTTTGTTTCATTTGGTTTCTCTAATTATTACAGTTTCTTTGTCCGTTGGTATTTTCTGGGATTACTTTGCTTGTTGTCTGCTGAGATTTGAATACGTTCAAAAATTGTGGGTTGTCTTCTAGAACCGTTCCTCCCTTATAATAATATGCGGAAATAAACCTATGCTGTTAGGAGGTGCTGATTAAAATTATGTCAAGTAGGATAGCGGGGATCAGCGGCTTTGGGGTAACTTGTCTTAACACCGGAAAGGGTTTTTCTTCAATACGGTGCCGCCGACCTAAATCGTCATCAGTGCTTTACTTTGCAGCTATTTCAATTTAAGCGTGTGTATCCGAACACTCCAATTACCAGTACGAAACCATTTCTTAATTGTAACTGGGAACTATTGATGTCGAACGGTCCAAAAGGACGCCTTAATAAACAATACACGTATGTGATCCTAGTTAAGTAATTTATCACCAATTACTTGTACTCGAAGGTTTCTTATCCTGTTTGTTCATAATACAATCAAAGAAACCTTGATTGCTTTGATGACGTACGTTTTGTGTGCCTAACTAGGGGGATAAGTTCGACGCTCAGGAAGGATAAGAACCCGTTTCACTTAATAGCAATGGCTATAGAGTTTTGTCTATTGCCTGTTTACTGTGTCGCCAATTAATTTATAATTAAATTTGTGAATTTTACCGACAGAGCACGATATTCTGTATTGCTACCGATATATTTTTTTTTGTGTAAGACATATTATGTGTGTAACCGATCAAACACCTTTTAAACCGATTCAACAATGTTTTTAATTACCAATTAACCTAAGTTATTGTAACAAATCTTAAGCTCTATTGAGTTTTCCCTGTGATTAAAATCGTTAAGTCATATGCAATGATTCTCCACACTTATTCGGTTACAGCTTAAACTTTTTATCGTAAAAAATACTTTTTTCCGAAGTCGTCACTAAAGTACAAAAAAATCGGCAGTAAAGTAAATAAAATCGGCACTATAAAGTAATTCATTATACAACGATTTTAAGTTTACATTTTGGTCGGTAGAGATGTGTAACATGTATGCAAATTTTAGAATCGCGCTTGCGCGGTGGAAACATTTGACGTAAAAAAGAAAACAGCTGATTGCATTTGCTACTTAAAGAACGTTATAAAATTGTCAGAATTTGTTCAAATTTTAGAATTTTGGAAAAAATAAAATATTTACCTCGCCACTAAAGTTATTTTTCATGACTCATGTGTATTATTTGCCTCGGCTATCGCCTCTGCACCTAAAACACATTTGTCATAAAAAATCAAATTTTAGTGCCTTGTTACATAACTATTTCTTCAAGCGACAATAAAACGGCATATTATTGAACTATTGGCAGAAGTTAAATACGCTTTCTAATTTCCTAATTATTAAAAGCAACAGTTTTTTTGTTTTCACAACTATTTAGAGGTTGGTACCACGCTTATGTCATATTATAAATGTAACAGTAAAGTACCAACTTGATTCGTCGAGAATAAAACGTCACTATAACACTCAAGAATCTTGAAAATTTGAAAATAACACATAAAAACTAGCAATAAACGCTTGAAGAAAAAATAATATATTTCACTTGGAGTTAAAAAATATAATTGTTTGGGTTAATTTAATTTTTAATTTATTTATTTAAACTTAAAATTATATTGTTTAACTCCTACTAAAATAATCTACTATTTATTACGGTTTCGGAACAGATTATTATTTACACTAAATGTTAATTTCAAATCAAGCGGGTAATGAGATTATTTTAGAGTAAATCGAGGTTGGAAAAATAAGGTATTGTACTCCTTACCTATTTAATTAAAATAAACTTTCAGCAATTTTCAACATTTTTTATGTATTTATCTGGACTAGTCTCGAGTCAAACAACTAGATGAATCATCATCAGAATCTAATCAAAATTTTAACGTTGATAGGTAGTTTGATAAAACATCAACATCACTATTTTTGTTACATTCTGAAGATGAATGTAGCACGTGTTAGCAGAATACGCTTGCACAAAAAAAACACAAATTTAACTTTAAAGAACCTACAACAATACAAATAGAAAAAAAATTAAAAAAGGCTATTATACAGGTTGTTTCAAAAAAAGGTGACCCGTTGGTGTGGTCAGCAAGTCTTTGGTGTGAATATTCCATGTTAAAGATAACACTGAAGTATAAAGATAAAATTCACAATGTTCCTTATAAGGGACGCTGTCCACACAATATGATTTATATTTTGCAGGTTGAGTTTGGCAGATCATTATAGACCAAGGAGATGACGTTTCTGCATCATCTGAGGTTTATATTGAACCGCCTGATAATAATGACGAGACATTGTACGTAACAGTGATGATTTTGACGATACTCGCGTTAGTAATGTCAATCATTTACTACGAGGAATTCTAGCCATAGATCTCATAGATTTTTTCAAACTATTTTTCGATAACGAATTACTGACAAAAATTCTTTCTGAAGGCAATAGATATGTATGCACTACAAAAAAATTATAATTTCGATATGAGTTTGAACGAACTTCATTATTTCTGGGAATTATCCTGTTATTAGGTTATGGAAAATATTTGAACAGAAGAGTATATTGGTCTAGTAAAGAGGATGTACCAAAAATTGTTCAAAATAATATGAGACTGAGAAAATTCAAAAACATACTACGATATGTACATTTCAATAATAATATGGAAATAGTTCCAACAGATGGATTTTTTAAAATTAAGTTCCTGATAGAGAAACTCAACCATATTTTCAAAAATCATGGAGGTTTAGAGGAAAATATTTCAATAGACGAGAGTATGGTGCTCTACTATGGAAAACATTATGCGAAGCAATACATTTGCGGTAAACCAATTCGTTTTGGTTTTAAAAACTAGGCGCTATGTAAAGCTGATGACGGGTATATGCTTGGTTTCAACATATATACGGGAAAGACAATAATGTTAAAAAAACGATCCAGAGTTGGAGGTGATGTTATTTCATTATTACAACAGTGTATCATACTGCACAACAAAGGCTATAAATTATATTTTGACAATTATTTCACTTTTCTGCCTCTATTACCACACTTGAGCTCACTAAACTTTTGTGCTATTGGAACTGTTTAGGAGAATTGATTAGAACAATGCTTAGTTACTAAAAAAAATTTTGGAATAAAGAACAAGCAGTTGGGATAGAGTTTCCAAATTCAAAAAGATCATACTACAGCCAAAAATTGTAACTGATTATAACAGAGGGATGGGAGGTGTAGACATAGACAACAATAGGCTACTAATGGAAAAGTTGAATCCGTGCCTCTTAGCTTTTCGAAGATACATTGCCTTGGCACTACTGAAGTCATTCTGTGTGAAATTACTTCAGGGAAGAAATTCCCAACCTATAACAGACGTGAGGTTCGATAATATTGGCTACATGATTATATTTAGACCAACTGACAGAAAATGTGCACTGTGTGGAACGAAGTGTAATTTCATGTATAAAAAATGTTAAATTGGACTCCATCCAAAGTTGTGGTTTAAGGTTTTTCATACCAATTAGAATAATGTAAAATATGTATTGTTTCTTTTCTATAAAATAAAAAATTTTATCTGGTTTTTTTTTTCCTCATTTTCCCTTATATGTCATTATACTGCACAGCGTTCCTCAAAAGGGACACCTAAAAAATATATAATGTTATGGTCAAACGCGAGTGGGGGTTAAAAGGAATAATAAAACTTTTAGATTACACACTTATTATTAAAAATACAACATGACGTATTTACGTCTTAAGTTATAACATCGTAATACGTAGTCACGCGTAATCTAATTATCAGTCAAGGGTTGAGGCCAGCGTTTCAAGAGACGGCCGCGGAAAACAAAAGTTTGGGAACCAACATACGTTACCCAAAATCTCTAACATTTGGCCATCCTGACGCGGGCTCGCCTCGATGCCCTCCAACTGGAACCGCAGTTCCTAAAATAAGAAAACCAAACCAGAATCTATGTTTGGAAAAAAAAATTGAGAAAAACAATTTTAATTAATTGGATTTTAACAGTCCCACAAGGACTACTGTTGATGTGACCTCAAGGAGAACTATAAGTTTTGCGACATCTAGTATCGACTCGTGTTAGCGATTACGTATGCAAATGGTTCGCATTAAGCAACTTTGTCGACAGGTATGTAAAACCAGCTGCATAAGTCAATCCTTCGATAATCATAGCCAATATAAGTGTTAAAAATGTGACCTGAAGAAGGACTTGGAGCGCACAACCACCAAAGTGATCGGTTTGTAGAAATCAGGATTTCTGAGTTCAGCGAGAAGAAATCCCTACAACTTAAAGTTTATTTTAAAAAGATAAAATCAAGAGCAGTTCATCAACACAGTTTGAGTATGGAATCAATCACTACGACAACAGTGAATCATGCCTCAACAGTTATTAGTCTGGAGTTATGATACAAAATAAGTCTCATTACTAAAGAAATACGTAAAATTGAAAGAACTGTCTTGTTTAAAATTGATATTGAGTCTTTTATCGACTTTAGTAAGCAGTGAAACGTAATAGTAATAAGAAAAGAAAGTACTACTCACTTTATTTTGTTTTTTGATTCCTCAAGAGCTTGAGCCGATCACTGGCTACTACACCACGGAATCCACGCCTGTCCTTGGATAATGATTGAACACAATAACGGTCGTTAGGAAGCACCTCTAGGATTTTGACCGGCCCAATGTACTTCTGAACAAGCTTTCCGCTGGTAAGACCTTTGATGACAGGAGACCGCTCGACAAGGACCGCATCTCCGATTTGGAATTTCATTGCACACAGGCGATTTTTATCATCACGTTTGATTTGAATTTAGTGTAGTCTGTTTTCAAGATTATCATTGATAATGGGAGAAATATCGTATTTTAAGCGAGGTCGAAATCCGTACAAAAGTTTGGAAGGAGATTGGTTAGTAGTGGCGTTCAGCGTCATGTTAATCCCTCGTTGAACATCAACCAAATGACTCATGCAGGTTATCAATAGATGCGGTTAAAGCACTTAAGATGGTACCATTAATTTATTTAATAAATTAATTTGCGACATATTGTGAGACAATTTGCACTTTAGCAGACAATGGATTGCCAAGCTGAGCTTTTAATTTCTCACACATATTATGAGTGTAGAATTTCTTTTTTTTGCTGTAGCTATAGGTTAATTTCTTTTTGTGGAATTATCGAAATTCCGCCAGTGAATTTCATAGAATGTTATTTTGCCTTCTGTTTCCGTCGTAAGTACTGAAACGATGTTGCTTGAAAGATGATATGTTTTGTTTGGAAGGAATGGTGACGTAATTTTAATTGTTTACGAACGTTAAAAGTTTTTCGGTGGATTTACTGTTCGCTGCGTGAGCACTACCTCTAATTAGATTATTATTTATAGTGGTTATTACATCGGCAATAACTTTATCCGGGAGGTTACAATGCTTACCAATGCGTAACTTTTCGTAAAAGAAGGACATTGTAAGCTCATGAGTAGAACCATTAAATTCGGGAATTAACTCTAATCGACCGATATAGCAAGAATTGTCACGTTTGTTATGGGTAAAAGAACAATTAGTCTGAGCAGGGCCAGCCGACGAATCATACGATAATTGTGAGGGCTGGCGCCGGTTATTACCGTGTGAAAGTTTAAGATTCTGCAACGTAGATTGCCTGAGAAGCGGCGAGTCGTTATTTCGATCTTCGGTGACCGTTGGATTAACGCTATTTCCTTTTCGCACAATGTTTTCTAAAATGTTTAGTCTTTGTTTTAGAATTTCAGTTTCCGATAAAACTTGGTGTCATATTTCATACATGCGGGGTTGGGCATTGTTTATCAAGATAATAATCAAATCAAAATCATGGCGACCTTCAGTCGAAGTGTTTTATCCAGACGAAATTATATTTTCCAACAAGTAAGTATTCTTATTTCACTATACTTTCTCCAAAAAATAGTTCGGGATCTGTTGAATTAACATTTTTATAATGTATTTTTGTTGTTAAAAGAAACGCCCCTATTCATACTTTGCGGGTTTGCGCAACTGGATACAAGCAAATAACTTGGAGCTGTTACCCTGGCCAGCAAAAGCCCAGATTTTAACATTATCGAAAATGTTTGGGCTCGAATACTTGCTGTTATCCGAAGACAACAAGGGCCAAATTTTATACCAGTAAACCGTAATGCACTAATTGCAGCCATTGATACCGCATGGGAAACGATTAATATTAATTATATTGATACCTTGATAGCGTCAATGAGCAGACGCCTCCAAGAATGTATCAATAATAATGGAGGTCACACCCATTATTGATTTCTTATATTTATTTATATAGTAATACCTTTATTTAAAAAAAAAGTTTTCATTTAATTTTAAACTATAACTTGGTATCTTAATTATAATTATGTAATAAATTCTTGTCAAAAAACTAAATATATACGTTGACAATAAGAATTGCCTTAGTTTTTATTTTCACTTTTAATATTAACTACAGAAAAAATGAAACGTCATAAAATATACATTTTGTAAGGACTAAATATTATGAATAGAGAGTTTAATGATTTTTTTAATAACTTACAATAATTAGTAGGTTAGATTTATTTAAAAATAAGTAATAATCAGTCAACCCAAATAACCATGTTTAGTTTTTGATTTAATTTAAAAGTTATTGCTTGTAGACGTTTTTTAAATCAAAATTATTTCTAATTTTATTTTGTAAACATTTCCTAAACAAAATTTTGATTCGATAATTAATCGAGCTATGGTGTTTAATTAGCGATACCTTCAAATATATTCTTTAAAGAAAAAAATTAAGTAAGCAACGTAAATTACCTATTTTCTAAAACGTGCTTAGTGTAATGATTCATTCTACAGTCCTTCTATAAGATAACCCCTGCTGACACTACCTGCTGTTAGAATTGTAAATGATACCCTTAAGCCCGCTTCACAATGTGCAAACTTTTGTTTACAGAAATTGTGGTGTCCAAGTTTTAAATTTCATGAGTGTACATGTATTAGTTATTCCCCTTTGATTGAATACTTATAAACAAAATAAAATGGGATAGATTTTGCTATTGTATAGGTAGGCTTAACGAACTTTAAGGGCTTGAAGCTATAATTTGGAACTGTAAACTATTATGCATAGGATGATTTTATAAAAGTTCAAGGTTCATCTGCAGTTAGATATTGTAATTTTATGTAAAATATAATAAATTACTCTTTATAGTAAAAAACACTATAATAGAAAATTTTTAAAAGTGATAGTTGTCATGTTTTTCGATTCAGAAATAAAACTTTTTCTGATAAAACATCTATTTTTGTCATCATAATAGTTTAAAAGGTTAATCATGGCCATTCGCTGAAAATCAATATATTGTTATCAAAAGTATTTGTTTTTAAGTCAGAAAAGTATAAAATATACGTTAATGTAGTTGATCAAAAATTACTGTGATAAACATACCAATTGTTTTTTACTTATCCACATTTACAAATGGCTAATCTGGTATTTGCACATTTAAAATAAGGTCTTACTTATTTAAATGACGATTAATTTCTAATGCTTCCAAAATTTTAGTTGTTTATAATTAGGTAACTGTTTGATTCCAAAATATGGTTTTGAAGAACTTTATATGCTTGGAGGTATATTTTTAAAACCGATCAAAAGTTCTTTGTACCTTTTACTTAAAAATTTCTATGAATATATTAATATTTTAAATTGTAAACTCCTGATTATTTTGAAGTGTTAATTTTACTTATTTTAAATGTCCGAAATTTTATGAATCACTCTTTGCAATAATTTATAGTTTCAAGTTATAGCTTCAGGTCGTAAGTTTTTTTAATCTGGTATCGAGTCTACCTATACAATAACAAAATCTATCCCATTTTATTTTGTTTGTGTATCTACGTAATTAAAGGGGAACGACTAATTTATGTACCTGCATAAACCCCGCCATTATAAACGCGAAAGACTGTACCTAGTTGTTGAATACCGCAAGCGCTCGCTGCCCGAATTCAAACTTAAAATTTTGCTCAAAAAAGAGTAAAAAAAAATTGTGTTTAAAAAGTATAGTTTAAACAGTGTTATAAACAATAAAATTTTGAACAGCTTTTTTATCATACTTAGGTACATTTTTTGTATAATTTTTGGAGATATTCTTAAAACAAGTACTGACATGTGATCTCAGTAATTACTTATTGGATTAAAAAATAGTTTAAACAATAATTGCGTATTTTAAATTAGAAACATCTTTTATTTAAAGAAAAATTGTGTAAAATGAGTATCTCTGTGAATATTCCAATAATAAGAAAATCTATGTAGGTTAAAAGCCCTAAAGGCAAGACGGCCAGCATAGATTTTTTTGTTGCTTCATTATAACGTACTAACTCTAATTTGTAATATTAGTTGTTTTTGACATTTTGTTGTGTTTGAGGTAAATTTAATGATACACATTGTTTGCGTAAATAAGTTTGTAATAAATTCAATTATCATTTTTAACAAAAGCGTCTCAGCATACGAAAAACCATAACAAAGTTTCGCCTGCATTCAAACTTACAAAGAAAATATTTTCTCGAGTAACCGAATAAACTTTCAAAATAAACACTGCCAGATCCTTATAAAATTTTAAATTATGTAAAGTACACTCATAACTAACTATATATTTTTTTAGATTCTTTTAGATACTCTTACGTTTATTTAAAATTAACACCATAGTTTGTATAATACCCCTTAATACAATTTTTTTAATGAATTTCAAATAACCATTTGTTGCTTATTAACTAAGTAAATATTTTCCTGATTTATAATTAACTTAGTTATTCATCTCCAACATTTACAAACAAACCAATTTCTGTTTGAGTTTGTAATTTTATAAACTGAAGAGTTATAAATTATATATAGTTAAAATGGAGGTCAAAGTTGCTTTAATTAATTATTTATCGTTTTATTTCTCATCTAAAGATTCTACAAGAATGTTGTTCTGTCTTAACTATTTGTATAATTACTTCAGCAGACTTCAGCAATAAAAGCTGATGTAATAGTATCCTTTTAAATTGTTTTTTGCTTTAAAATCAATATCTTTAACTGTAAAGAAGTCGAAACACACTATTTCTGGTACCAATTTGAATACATGTTCTAAACCTATTAGCACAAATAAAATATCTAAATACGGTCACAAAGGACCAAATAAATCCGCTACAGTTTTAAGAATTTTTATTTTGTATGAAATAAAATCCTATTAGTATTCAGGTTCGTAGCGATTCTCACAACTATTGGATTCCCATAATAAAATATCGAGATCTCCAACGCGCACTGGTCCATACTGATGTTACACATTTACATTCAAATCGTTATGCACAAATATAGTTAAGGAATGAAAATTTTAACCAAAATAACCCTTAAGTATAGAGCACTCAAGATTGGTTGTTTATTTACTTTTACTACTCGAAAAGGGTTTAAAGTACTTTATAAGTAACCGGTTAGTTCTAAGTAGGATTAAAGCTGAAACTAAAATTTTCGTAAGAGGATTTTATTCCTTACGTTGCCTTAAGGTTTTAATTAACATAAAAGCTTCGAGATTTTAAACTTGAACTGTATTACTTCTTAATAAATATGTTAATTATTTTATCGCAAAAAAAATTCTTGTGATCTAAACCTTACCCGCACGTGTCTTGTATAGGTAGTTTTCTACACTAATCATAATATTTTAAAAATTATTGTTACAGTAAGAAACTAGAGTATAATGGTAACGGTTAAGTATAATGAGAACCGCAAAAGGCTAGGAAATTATGGTTTTACAGATGTTTTCACTTTATTTAATTAAATTTCAAGGTCTTTTGTAGTTGTGGAGCTTCTGTGCAACTTGCAATTGAAGACACGAATGGATGAAGAAATTATGTTAAAAATATTATCTCTTGAGAAAATTAAAGTTAAAGTTTTTGTTATGTAATTGTTTCTGTGCTATTATTATTATTATTATTAAAATTTATACACAATTTTGATAAAAATGTAACATTACACCTTCATTATATGATAGGAACTTTGTATAATTGTAGTGCAATAATCTTTACTAAAATCTTTTAGAACGTTTTCTTTTCAATCGCATATTTAGTAGCAACAGTTAAATATTTTATTTATATTGACGATATGGTAAGACTGGTGGTTTTGTCATTTTCATTACACAAACATTAAAACATTGCATTATTCCACGTTGTGTAATTTATTTTATGTGTAATTTTTCAACCGTTCTTTGTCCTTGCAATCGTACTGGTCTGTGCAAAAGCACTCTATTTCTAATTTTCGTAAAGTAGGTTACAATACTAGATTTTTCTTTAGTTTACATTATTGTGCACATTGAAATTACATTACATTTCTATTAAGTAAGTGAAATGTAGTTTATGTACAGAAAATCACAAAGAAGTGTAAATTTACAGATGAAGTGTAAATAACAAATGGTGAATGTTTTAGTTCGAGATTATGTTCAATTATAGTTTTTGTTGCTTCTGTTGTAGAAAGAAGTACCTATAGTATACGGACACTCATGAAATTAAAAACTTGGACACCACAATTTCTGTAAACAAAAGTTTGCACATTGTGAAGCGGGCTTACGGGTATCATTTACTATTCTAACAGCAGGTAGTCTCAGCACGGGTTACCTTATAGAAGGACTGTAGAATGAATCATTACACTAAGCACATCGAATCAAAATTTTGTTTAGGAAATGTTTACAAAATAAAATTAGAAATAATTTTGATTTAAAAAACGTCTACAAGCAATAACTTTTAAATTAAATCAAAAAACTAAACATGGTTATTTGGGTTGACTGATTATTACTTATTTTTAAATAAATCTAACCTACTAATTATTGTAAGTTATTAAAAAAATCATTAAACTCTCTATTCATAATATTTAGTCCTTACAAAATGTATATTTTATGACGTTTCATTTTTTCTGTAGTTAATATAAAAAGTGAAAATAAAAACTAAGGCAATTCTTATTGTCAACGTATATATTTAGTTTTTGACAAGAATTTATTACATAATTATAATTAAGATACCAAGTTATAGTTTAAAATTAAATGAAAACTTTTTTTAAATAAAGGTATTACTATATAAATAAATATAAGAAATCAATAATGGGTGTGACCTCCATTATTATTGATACATTCTTGGAGGCGTCTGCTCATTGACGCTATCAAGGTATCAATATAATTAATATTAATCGTTTCCCATGCGGTATCAATGGCTGCAATTAGTGCATTACGGTTTACTGGTATAAAATTTGGCCCTTGTTGTCTTTGGATAACACCAAGTATTCGAGCCCAAACATTTTCGATAATGTTAAAATCTGGGCTGTTTGTTGGCCAGGGTAACAGCTCTAAGTTATTTTCTCGTATCCACTAATTGCAGCCATTGATAAACGATTAATATTAATTATATTGATACCTTGATAGCGTCAATGAGCAGACGCCTCAAGAATGTATCAATAATAATGGAGGTCACACCCATTATTGATTTCTTATATTTATTTATATAGTAATACCTTTATTTAAAAAAAAGTTTTCATTTCATTTTAAACTATAACTTGGTATCTTAATTATAATTATGTAATAAATTCTTGTCAAAAACTAAATATATACGTTGACAATAAGAATTGCCTTAGTTTTTATTTTCATTTTTATATTAACTACAAAAAAATTAAACGTCATAAAATATACATTTTGTAAGGACTAAATATTATGAATAGAGAGTTTAATGATTTTTTTTAATAACTTACAATAATTAGCAGGTTAGATTTATTTAAAAATAAGTAATAATCAGTCAACCCAAATAACCATGTTTAGTTTTTTGATTTAATTTAAAAGTTATTGCTTGTAGACGTTTTTAAATCAAAATTATTTCTAATTTTATTTTGTAAACATTTCTAAACAAAATTTTGATTCGATAATTAATCGAGCTATGGTGTTTAATTAGCAATACCTTCAAATATATTCTTTAAAGAAAAAAATTAAGTAAGCAACGTAAATTACCTATTTTCTAAAACGTGCTTAGTGTAATGATTTATTCTACAGTCTTTCTATAAGATAACCCGTGCTGAGACTACCTGCTGTTAGAATTCTAAATGATACCCGTAAGTCCGCTTCACAATGTACAAACTTTTGTTTACAGAAATTGTGGTGTCCAAGTTTTAAATTTCATGAATGTACATATAACATTTCAGGTGGTTAGAAACTTATCCTCCCTAAAAATATAACTACAACACATGAAAGTTAATGAATTTGTTGGATATTACCTACTATTCATCTTTAATTGGCTATAGGTATATTAATAGAAAGAAAAAACAGAGGGACGGTAATGGAATTGAGAGTGAAAAGAGACAAGGAAGTAACGGATAAATACAAAAAAGCTATAAGCAAGAAACTGGAAGGATACGAATATGAAATAAAAGGGAGGAGTGTTGAAAGCAAACAGCTTATTTCGACACGGTCTCTTCGACGCCGCCATCTCGACACCGCCGCTTCGCCGCGAGCTCATCTCGACGCAAACCCATCTCAAAGAGAGTTTATTTTGCATAATAAAGACAAAGTTGTTTAACACTTATATTTATAAACTTTTTGCCTTAAAATTTAGTAAAAAATAACAACAATTTTTGCAGAAATTTAGAAACAAAAAAAAGCTCGAAAGAAACTTGTGGAATCTTCAAATTTAATTTTAAATTTTAATGAAAATATTGATATCGAATGAAACCTTGTAAAATATTAAACAAAAATGTTATTATGTTTACGGTTTAGGAGATATTCTTAATTTAAGTTCGATAATTATTAGACATATGGTGACTCTCACACTAATGACATGGATTAGGTAGTTTCACGTTTTTTACAAATCAACAAAGTTTTCCGGAGTTTTTCTTGGAAGAAAAAAAATGTTTATACCACAGAAACATTCACTAAGTTTCATTTATGCATTTCACATCAATTTTATTTATTGCAATGTTTCTTTTTGCATTAAATTATTAATAACATTTTAAAATTATTATTTTCGCTAATTGTTCAAATATGAACTGTAATAGCTTTTGATGCACTGACGTAAAGATGTGAATAGTTTGACAAGCAGGCGCAGCAAGTTCTTAAAATGATTGACTAGTGTAAGAAGTGGTTTACGTTAAAATATTGTAAAATGGGTTATTTTATCTTGAAAATAAAAATAACACTATAGTAACAGTAACCAACTTACGTGAACAGTTCAGGCTGCTTGTTATTGGTTGATCTGTATTTGACAGGCTACTTTTCACCACACTCTGTATCATTCTATTTTTGTTACCGCGGTGGTTTGTTTTGAGATCATATTCTTTGTTTAAATACTGCTATTCACGGGCATCAAAACGTGACAGCTGCACTTGTTGCGGTGAAATTAGCAATATAGTAACAATTTAAAGAAGAAGAAGATAACAAAACCTTTCTTTTAATAGAATTAACTCTTTCAAACACTCTAATATCCTACGTCTACTGTTACTATCTTATGTCTAAAGATGACAAGGCACTATATTCTAAGGGAACATAGTGGTTCGTAGAATTTTTGGTTTCTAGCGTTTTATGTCTATTGTTATGTCTAAAGTGTCGTTGTCTTGCTATTATAAAGTTTACATTATTACAAAGATTACATTTAGGTATCATTCTGCTTTAAACACAAATTTTTATCACACAAAATTGTTGGACATACTAATTTACTAAGGTCATATAGAAAAAGTCAAACAAAAAATGAAAACAAGAAATAACATTATTCAAAAATTAGATGGACCAACTTGGGGAGCAGATGCAAAAACACTTCGTACAGCTGCATTGGCATTAGTTTATTCTACAGCAGAATATTGTGCTCCTGTCTGGTTGAATAATTATCATACACAAACAATTGATTCCCAGTTGAATTGCACTATGCGTATAATTAGTGGAACCATTAAATCTACTCCTCTCTATTGGCTTTCTGTTCTTTGTAATATTACTCCATCGAACATTCGACGAAAAGTTTCGTTAAAACCAGAATGGGATAAGTGCCAACTCAACAAAAACTTACCAATTTGGAATGACATTGTCAACCCTCCAGTCAAAAGTCCTATATGGTTGCAATACTACGGCTTTTTCTAAAGCTGCAGAGTAGAAAAAATTATGGTCTGGAGTTGATGTTTTCAATAAACATCTCATTGATGATCTAACAATAGAAGCCCCGGGATTTGATCAAAAACGAAAACTTTGTCAAAAGTAAATCGCACAAGAACAGGCCATTTAAAACGCAACTCTATGTTGTTTGAATAGGATGCGATTTTTAATCCAAATTGTGACTATGGAAAGGAACCAGAGACCGTAACACATATTGTAGAGGATTGTCAATTAACAAAGTTTAAAGGAGGGTTCTTAACCATTCATAATTTAATGAATGGAGCTATATTATGGCTTACGAATTTAAAGAACGTCTGAAGTTCAGCAATATTTTGTATTCTCTAGTCATTACCTGTTTTTAATTTTTTTTGCTATTTTTTCGTTATTGTCGTGATTTTGCGCTTCATCCGGTCCATTATATGTGGTCATGCATTTACCTTCTTTAATGTTTAAACACTTAATTAATATTATTACATATGAATACTAAGGTGGGTAAGGGTTAACATGCTTAGAATTTAGTGGTTTTCCTAAACCTTGAAGCAAATGCTTTGCCAAGACAAACCAACCCACAATTGTACACGGTTTCGTCACCATACTACTCAGGTTTATACTGATATTCTGGGGCACCATACATAACACTTACATTACAATATAATATTTGTATAATGTACCATACGAATAAATAAATAAATAATTCCGCATTAAGGTGGCGATATAACCCATCACTCAATAGGTCCCGAGACTGATACATAGATGGGGCTTCTAATAAAAAAATTGTATAATTTTGGTAAGTACTATCTTTTCAAAGATCAGTGTCAAGATTTCATTTAAATTAGAACATTAGTTTCTAAGTTACAGTTGTAACGCTACCTTTATGATTGTCCAAACAATAAAAGAAAAAAAAATTTGGTGTCCACAAAGGAAATACCAAAGAGAAAGAATAAAAGAACTTTTACTTCTTAGTGGTTTCATTACAATTATATGGCAAATAGAAAGCCACGTAAGTCTATAAAAAGAAAGTCTACGAAACGCACATTTCTTTAAAATCTCTAGTTTTTATTTTGGAAGAAAAGCAAATGATGACGGTATGGTGCCCGCTGTTTCCTTACAAATCTACACATAATGTTCTACAGTGCACAGTGCCAAAGCAGCCCAGTGCGCAAAATGTGCTCGGTAACTTGGCAGCTGAGGCACGTAACAGCAATAGATAATTACAGTTTAGTACTAATAGATTTAGTTCACTCTGTGATCTTGAATAAAATTCTTTAGGAGGCACGCGATGTCGAAGAAGTAGGACACGATTCTAGTGTCACATTTCGAACTCCATTCGAGATACCACGTCTATCACTTCTTTCTTAGTCTTAATTGACAAATCAGGAGGAAATGTTATGACTATTACAGCCATGTTGGCAAAAAACGTTTTTATCGGATGGTTTCTTTCTGAAGTGGCTAGTAATTCTTCAATTTTTTTAAATATACGCTGCCTTTCGTTTTGCCTCTTGTTATTTGTTTCTGAAAGTTGCTCATTCATGTATATTTGTATCCAGTTTTTCTTCCACAGTACTTCTTTTTTTTCTTGGTGCTCTTTTATTTATATTTCCATCTAAATCGATCTTTTCTTTAACTATTTCATCTTCTGGGGTAAGTTATTCTGGCGCGGCAAATCAAGATCTGTACCTTCAGCTGCTTCGTATATTGTTTCTGCATTGTCTGGGTCTGTTTTCTCTTTAAAAAACATATATATTTTTTTTTCTTTTTTTCTTATACAAATTAACAAAATAATTCGGTTTCACAAAAAAAATCCAATAAACAACACACAACAACACACAACCAACATCGCCTCTTGTCATCTGCTATCCAATATTTGTTTTCCTTCACTTCATTACCATACCTAAACCTTGATATTATTTTTTTTCTCTAAAACTTTTTTCTTTCTCGTATATCTAGATAATTCGTCTGTAACTAGTCTAATATATTTTTCGTTGTATCGGTTTTCTTATTTTTGTTCTTCTTTCTTGTCTCTATCTCGTATCATTATGTCCGCATCTATACTCATTCCTTCTTTTCTTATTCTTTCTACTTTTTCCTCTTTTGTAGTACTGTCTCATCCTGTCCGTGTTTTATCTTTTGATTCCTTACTTTTTTCCAGCATTCAGTTAAGATTTTCTTTTGTCTACATTTTCTTATTCTATCTTCATATCTCATGGTTATCTTTCCCGTCTGCACTCTTATTTTTTTAATCTTTATTTCTTGCTCTATCATATATCCGGGTGTCTCCCTTTCCAGCCCCATTGTCCATTTTCAATATTTTACTTGTATTTGTTCAAGTTTTTTCCACTCGTTCCATCCCCAATTTCTACCATTACCTTTTTTCGCTAGCTTTCTTATATGACCGTTGTCATTGTTATTGTATCTTAACTTATATCCCAAATATTTCCATTTGTCCACGTTTTCTAATTTCTTCGCTCCCTGCTACCATTTTATCTTCTTCCTCCTCCCTCTTCTTTTTTGATAAATCATATGCTATGACGTATTTAAAATGAAAATGTGTATACAAATTACATTCTATTAGACTGAATTTACTCTAAAGTTAAGAGCATGCATCTGCACCCATGTAATTGTAGCCTTTGCCGAGGAACCAGTACTCATCATATCTTTCTTCTTTTTCCAAAACACTTCTTTCAGACTTTTCCACCAGGTTTTACATTCAGTTCAGCTCAGTGGACAGCTAACGATGAAAGCGGTCTGAAATGACCGCAAAAGTCGGACGGTAAGATTTTTGGCTCCGTATTTTGGGATTCGCAAAGGTGTTTTATTCGTAGACTACCTTGAGAAAGGCAAGACAGTCAACAGCGAATATTAAATTTAATTATTGGTGCGTTTGAGGGACAAAATTACTCACAACAAAAGCCTATTTTGAAGGGAAATATAAAACGTATTACAAAAAACGCATTGAAATGTTAGAGAGGCGTTGGAATAAATACATCGTTTGTGAGGGAGACTATATTGACGAACAAATTTTTTTCTTAGTAGTTAGCATCGGGGCTTATTTAGTCATCACGCAATATTCGATTTTTATTAAACTTTACATATTTACATGTTTACATCTACAACTGATTTCCAAAGTTTGCTTAGTTAACGGAAATAATTGTAAACATTGACTGAGAATTAAAAAATCGGAGGTAGAGCGAAGTCAAATCAAATAGCTACAAAAAAAATAAAAAAAAACGCCGATTGAACGAGATAGAAGAAAGGAAACATTGAATCGAAAAAATGCTTAGAAGTTTTCAATATAAAGTACAACTGTAGTATAATCTAAATTCCTCGGATAAAATTATGAGTTTTTATTTTAAGGATCTCATTACGGTATTAAATTTGTTTTTGAAAGAAGTTATTTCGGCAAAATGAAATTTTTTTAGGAGACTTCATAAAAGGAAATGTGAATTTATTAAAAGATATTTTTATTCTACATACATCGACCATAATTTCCTAATTGAGAATAATAAATGTAAACGAAACTTAATATAAAATCTTAAACATTAAATTTGCGTTTTTAAAGCATTCTATTAAATGAACAAAAAAGAAATGTTTGAAACGAAATTAATCATAATTTGAATAAAAGATGTTTTTTTGTAAACAATAGTAACCATTCTAAAATACAGTAGAATTTGAAATAACTGTACTTATAAAGAATAGATTATAAATGAAGATATTAAAAAAAATATGTAAATTTTTTTGTCTTCAATTACATTAGTGTTTTCTTTGTTCAGTTTATTTTTCTTGGTGTAAATAAGAAATAATGGTTAGCAGATGTCGTATAAGCAACATCAGAACAATAAGAAGGAAAAAATGCTGTTACATTCTCATATCAAATCCTTTTGTTAAATTTTGAGAAATTCAATCTTACGTGGTATGTTTTCGATGTTTTTATTATTTTTCTTTACGTTTAAAAAAATATTTTATATTCTAATATTTAAAACAAAACTAAATCAGGTAAGTGGCATAATCTATTTTTCTACGTTGATTTGTTATTTGACGGAAATATGAAGTTAAAAATAGGTCTTCAATATTCTCATCGTGCTTATATCCAATTCATTTGTAGACGTTTTATTTGGGTCTTTATATATGTGTTGTTTGCGGAGAAGAATGGTAGCAATCATGCCACATATTGAACGTCCACAATCATATTTACAAATAAACTTCTAAATTAGATTTGTTCTATTCGAATCAGAAAAGATGAGATTATTACAATTATAAATGAAGTAATTCTATTTACTAATTGAATTTTTCGAACGTGTTTTAAAATAAATTCTCATCTCTGCCGTCAATTAATAATTTTATCTTTGCTTGAACTGTCACGATAAACTTAAATTGCCTTTAATAGATAATATAAAAATAAAAGTGCTTGATCAGAAATATGAATACCGACTATTGATAAAAATTGACCAATTACAAACGTAAATTTGATAATGAGTTGTTAAAACCTGCTAAATCTCATTATTATTCTTATTTTATTTATTTTTCTTCTTGGATTATCTGGGTTTTCCTAAGGTAGACGGGGTTTGATACCAAGTCAGGAAAGTTCTGGTTATGCTACATATGTTAAGTATAACTGCCTTTTGTATTTGTCTGGGTATGTTCGGGTTTAAGTTGAGTTGCTTTAGATGTTGCGTAATGCTTTGTATGCGATCCCTGTTGTGGAGATGATTAGTGGTATAATGATGACATTTGTGACGGTATTATTTCGCAAATAATTGATTTATAGACCAATTTCTCTCTACAGTAAAGACAGGCGTGTTTACACTCATGCGTTTGAATATAAATTTTTTTTTTAAATCTTCTGGAGATTTTGGTTATTTGAAATTGTCAGTTCCGTTGATTTATCTGCATTTGCTTGCAAAGGTTATACCTCATTTCCGATTTGCTGATTGTCGCGAAAAGGTGTACAAGGAAAATGTTGTCTAAAAATTGAACAATTAGGTATGTGCATTGTAATATCGATTGAAGTAAAATCATCCCATTCAAATTAGGGAATAAGTCTTCGGCTACTGTTCCTGAGTAAGTACCTTTTTTACTTTCCTTTGTTTTAATAAAATATTTGCTATCACGGGTTCGATTAATTGCAAGCACATTTTTTTTTCTTTTGTGGGTTTTTTCCTTTGGCTTCTTCTGCTGGTCACTGCAGACGTACTCCGTTTTTATTAATCAATGTATCTCTAATTCTAGTTATTCTGGCAAGGAGAATAATCCAAAAATTATAAAATATCAAAGTGTGTCTGGTATTATCACCAACGTTGGAATTTCAACCTACCTTGGAACCTCCTTTTGGTCAAAGACACCGCCCAAGATAAGCCTGTTATCTGGTTCTTTGTGAGCAGCCCAGTAACTGTTATCAACGGAGTCCATTTTGGTTTTTCTTCTCTTTATTGGATAATAAAATATTAGATACGAGAGCTGTCACATCTGCCGATTTACTGTTGAACACCAAAGACTTCCTATTTATACAAGCTAAGTTAATTCTTTTATGCATGTCATTCATAAATTTTGTCGTGTTCTATGTATACGTACCGCATCCGTGAGTTTAGCGATCTATCTTGTTGGCGCTGTATAGATAATTTTGTGGACTAGAAAGTTCTTTCCAAATACCTGATAATTTTGTGCACTTTGAAGCTATTTAAATAATCGGCCAAAGTCAGAGTGTCTCCGTCATTGTTGTCAAGTACATTTCGAATAATATTTGGCACGTGAATCGCTTGCATGGAAAAATCAGTGTTACGACGGTCAAAGGTGTATAATACGCTAACTTATTTGGGACGTTTGTGCCTCAAATTTGTATTCGTGCCTTACTCGCTTTTGTGAATTATTATTATTTTATAACTATGTTTTACTGTTAATTCCAAACGATATTACCTAGTGTTGTGTCGATGTGTTTCTATGTGTGTTTATTGAACTCTAGTTGCTATATTAATATACATATTTCTATCCAAGTACGGTTTGTTTCTGTGTCTACGAGTTCCTAGTAGCTCTAGATATCTCTTATACGGAATCCTAGGTGTCGCCTTATAAATTATTTGTGCAGTGTAGAAGCCTTCATTTCGAACGATTCTCAATAAGTCCACGACCACTTCCGACTAAGAGGAGCTGCCGGCAGGCCTTCTAGCACTGTTATATATTTTTTTTGTTTGTTTACAAATAAACCGTAACACTTTCTTTTGACTTTAGATTCCCTCTATTTCTATTGCTAGTGGTGTGTATTTCTCTATTTTTTCGTGGTACTTTTTTCCCACATTATTGCCTGTCAGTATGGCTATGTCTATGAGATAAGTAGTGCTGTTCTTACCTTAGAAGGTAATATCAGGTCTATTGTATTCTATTGCCTTATCTGTGTGTATGGTTATGCCGTAGTAAATTTTGTGTTTATTATTTAATCATTTTGTTTTGTTGTTTTTTTTTGGTATGATCTTTTATTGTTATATTATGTCTTGCTGTATATGCAGTAGCCGCCAGTAACTTACATCCCCTATTATATGGGGTATGGTTTCGTTTTGTTGATGGCATTTTCTACGCGTGTCTACTGTGTTCGTGTTTTTCATTATTCGAACATATTATTATTATTAACAATATCATTATTATGTACCTTTGGTAGTTTTTGGTTGAAATGACTGGATAGCCAGAATGAATCCTCCTGTTTTGAACTGTAGCTTTCCAGTTTGCAGTAATCCGTAGAACTGATCTTTATTTATATGTTTGTTGTTGAGGTTATGTAAGTGTTTACAACGTAGTTTTTGTTGTAATGTTTTCAATTTTTTCTCTGTGTCTCTCTATGGGCCCTGGTGCTGTTATTTCTAGTGGGAAGTTTAGGGGTATAGTTTTTATTTGCTTGTGTGGCAACTTGATACAATTGTGTATTTCTATTGTGGAAACAATTCTTCAGTGCTTGACTTCCTTTCTCTGGTTTGTTAACATTGATTGTGTGAGTATGTTGACATTTTTTAGATCAGTCTTAATCCAGCTGATGATACCGAAGGCATATGTGAGTACAAGGATGGCAAAAGTTTAAGTCGTTTTTAAGGTGTTATTATTGTTATTTGTGCTTTTTTGGGAACTGAATTCTTCTTAACAAAGTCGCATAAGAGAAACTACCGGTAATTATGCAGTTAAGTTACCTTTGTTATACAGACTTTTACCTCAATTGTACCATTGTAACGAGATGCAGCGGGTTACCTCTCTTAATCAGCTGCTTGGTACTTTATTATTCAGGGTGTTAATTAATATGTGTTAGAGATTTTAAGGGCAAACAGAGCATAGGATGTAAAGCTCATATAAACATTTACTTTTAGCATTGGTTTCGGAGCTAGAGCTCGTTGAAGATTCTATATCTTAAGATAATTTTTATAAATATTTTTTGAAATATTGCTGGTCATGTAGTGAAAACATGTTTTTTTACATAAGTTATATTTCTACACAAGGTGATCTGCGTAGAGCGTGCATTAAAAGTTTTTTATTGCGATAAATCAGAAACTTGAAATTGGGTACGCGACCATAATCGAAACTTACCTACTCTAAAATTCAATTTTCTCTCAATTGATGTAAAAAGCAAAAGGTGCCATTTGAAAAATGACTTTTTGATCATTTTTGATTGTGATGTTTGAAAATTGCTTGTACTCATGCGATTCAAAATGGAACCACCAGTAGGACATAACGATTAAGCCTGGATTTCCAGTCAGCTGCTTAACAAATTTAATTGTATAATGTCAACTGATTTGCGAGATACAAATTTTTACGTTAACTATTACAAAGATCATTTTTTTTTTGGTAAAAAATGATATATTGTATGATGTCTTAATTGCAATGTATAGATGTAAATAGAGATGTAATGTGTAGTAGTAAGATATAAATATATCTTGTATGTTAAGACGATATATCAATTTTTGTGCGTACGTGGAGTGAAAGTGGGAAGGAAACTCTCTCGGGCAGTAGAGAATGATGGACGTGTAATTTTGAGTCCTCGCAATAAACAATTAATATGAAATGTTTTTTGCCAATCATTGGAAGAAGTGTTGTGGTTGTAATTAATTAACCCTAAATTAACGCTAAATGTTGTAAGCCTGCAAAGTAGTATTAACAATAAAAACCCATAAAGTTCTTGATGAGGAAAGTTTTAACAATTAAAACCAAAATAGAACAATATGGGAAATTGAGAGCTCACCGCAGAGAACCGTAGAAGGTCGCACGTACGCGTTGAATAGATTTACCAAGTTAGTTTACGTTAGCAAATTTAAATCTGTGTATAGAAATTAAATAAAGTTAAACAAACTACAAATTTCGCAAAGTTATGCACGTAACTCTATTTAGGATTATATTCATATTTGTAAGAAGTATACGTTTTGATTATTTTTCTAAAATTAAAATTTTGTTAAATCTTAAACCACGTTACTGTTATTAAGAATCCAAGCCTTAGAGATGTTATCAACTAAAGAATTTTAAACAAGGAAAGTTTCATGCTCACATCAATTATATTATTCAACACAAAAATGCAATCATTGCAATATGTCAAAAACAGTGCAAAGATAAATAATGTAATTTTGGTTATATAAACTCAGAATTATATGACTAATCGACTCATGTAAAAGGAATTATAATATTGTATTTAAAATATGAAAATTGATAGCAACTATTCCCACACTTGTATAGCTGAAGGTACTGAAATATTAATAGCAGCGTACCGGATTTCAAGTTTCTGATTCGTCTGCAAGTTAACAAACTTTTAATGCACGCTCTACGCAGATTATTCTGTATATAATTAGAAACAGCATTTAATTGCCTGGGAGAATGGGAAGGTTAGGGAGGGGATCCACTAGAGTGGCTTGGGATCATGTGGTGGAATTTTTTTTTTTAATACATAAGCTACATTTCTATACATAACTGGAACCAGAGAGAATGGGGGCTAGGGAAGAATTAAAGCTATATTTCTATATATAATTGAAATCAGCATTGAATTGCTAGAGAAAATGGAAGAGTTTGGGGAGGGGCACCCTAAAGAGACTTCGGTACGTGTACTAAAAAAAATTAAGACATTCCACCATCTATCCGACAGGAGGGGGCTTTAAACTAGTAGTTGCTAAAAACAATATAATTAACAACCTACATTATTCCAATAAAACGCATAGTTTAATTTTTCTCACAAATTAACAAACACATTTTTTTAAATTAAGTGATACTAACATTTATATTTAACATAAAATAGTTTTCTAAGTATTGCGATACTTTAGATTGTAGAGAGTGCGGTCTTGTTTCAAAATTCGTACTCTTAAACATTGCGTTTATACATACAGACCGACGAAACAGAGCCAATTGTAACCACATCAATAATTTAAAAAAAAAAATCAGACTCGTCAATTTTATTTCTGAGAGAGACATCTTTTCAGCTTGTCGACATTCCAATATTATTTCTGATTTTAACCATTTCAGAATCAGAATGCGTCGAATACTCCACTCCACAAATTTCCTCTAATTGTCTTGTACTCAATGTTGGATTTAGAGCAACTTGAACCAACACGGCGCTACTTTGAGCCCTTTGCTTTGCACCGCGTGTGCAACATTTGCATGTTTCTTGTTGGAAACATTTCCTGTCTCCCGAAACTTCCACACTAATTCTATACGTATTTTCGATTAAGATGTTTATCTGGATGACGTTGGTTAAAGATCATTGCTGCCCTGTTAGTACAGTCATCATTTTTAAAGAATAATTTAATTATTTTAACTTTTTCGTGAGTGGTGTAAACCATTTTTAAATTAGAGAGACACAAAAGTAAACTAAACTCTAGAATTTGACTAGCTTCAAAGGCTTCTTAATCATTAGTCTGGTATGGTTGTTTAATCACAGCATATACAAAATTACTGCATGTCCTAATTTGTTCAAAAACAGGATGCTGTGTAAAGAATAGAGTTTATTCAACTAAACCTACTTCTTTGGAAAATTTAAGACAAGAGATCACCGAGAAATGCCTCCCGAAATTTCAGTTAGAGAAATAGATATTCCTGTAACACCCATAATTATTCTTTTTAGGTTATTTGAGTTGTTGGTGATGAGGTTTGGTTTTTACAACGCGGCCCAGTCGTTTCGACAATTTATCAGCAAATTTAAATGAGGAAAAATGGGAGGAACACTGTAAAAGTTTGCTACGAGAACCGGACGAAAACATAATAAAATTAAAAGAAAAAGGAGAAGCAGGGAAGAGGGAATTGAATAAGTGGAATTAAAAGAAGCGATAGAAAATCTAAAAATGGGTAAAGCAGGAGGTTCGGACAGGACACAGGGAAACAATGGAGATTCACAGAGAGAGAAAGGATGGGGAAAAATTAAGAAAAACATATAAAGGATATGGAAAGAGAAGGACTACCTCAACAATGGAGGGAGATAATAATATGTCCAATTTACAAAGGAGGGGATAGGAGGAAAATTAAAAACTACAGAGGGATAAGCTTAACAAACGTAGGATACAAAATATATAGTGTGATTCTAAGAAGAATGCTAGAAAAGGAAGTAGAGGAAAAAAATTAATTCCGGATTGGCAGATGGACTTCAGAAGAGGAAGAGGTACTATCGACTGTATATACGTACTAAACACTTGATTAATAAACAGTTGGAAAAAGGAGAGAAAATGTTTGCCATTTTTTTGTATTTGAGGGCTGCGTTTGACAAGGTGGAAAGAGGTTTGTTGTGGGAGAGGATGAGAAAAAAAGGAATCAGTGAGGATGTAATAGATGCGGTGGAGGAAATTTATGAGGACACGAGTTGCAGAACCAGAGTGGGAAGGAGAATGGGGAACAAGTTTAAGACGGGAAGAGGACTGAAACAAGGATGTCCGTTAAGTCCGTATTTATTTTCTTTATATATTGGGATCTAGAAGAGGAATTGGAGAGAAACCAAGTGGGAGGAATAGTGGTAGGAAGAAAAAAGTATGGGTATTGGCGTATGCGGACGACATAGTTGTGATAGTGAAAAGATATGAAAGGGGTAATAAAAACTCTAAGGAAATACTTAAAAGAGAAAAAGTTAGAGGCAAACGTGAGCAAAACAAAAATCATGGAATTTAAAAGGAAAAAAGAGAGAAAAAGAAAGTATCATGGCATTGGGGAGAGGAAGAAATAGAGATTGTGGACAAATACAAGTATTTAGGATATGTACTAAAATATGATAATAAGGATAGTGAACAAATAAGAGAATTGGAAAGAAAAGGAAATATGATAATCGGACAAGTGGAGGGAATAGGAGAAAGGATATTTGGAAAAGATTTTGAAAAAAGACGGTAGTTATTCGAGAGGATAGTCAAAGCAGTGATGATGTACGGAGCAGAGGTGTGGGGTTGGAAGGAATGGGTGGAACTAGAAGGTATATAACGGGAAGAAGAGCGGTGAGGTATGAGGAAAAGATGGAGAGGAGGGGAAAGATATTGAAATATTAATTGAATGTTGGAAAGAGATAGAATTTCAAAAATAAAATATGGAGAAAGAGAAAGAAGATTATTCTATGAAAGGGGAGGTTATGCAAGAGAGGAGATAAAAAGATTGAGGAGAGAAGGAAAAAGTATGGAAGCAGAGTTAGTGAGAAGAGATCAAGATACGCAAATTCAAGAGAGAAGATCGAGAATAAATGAAGGAAAATATAATGAAAAGTATTGCGAGATTATTACAGAAGGATACCACGTTATATAATAGGAAAGGAAGGACTGAAGAGAAAAGAATGATTGCAAGATTTAGAGTGGGAAATGAAGAAAGAGAAAATAAATATTGGTGGAAGGACGAGGATAGATTGTGCAGACTGTGCGGAGATGGATGGGAGAACTTGGAACACATGAAAGAAGGATGCAATGAATTGAGAGTGGAAGGAAGAGATAAAAGGATATTGTTAGGGGATAATGGGGAAGGGATCGAATGGATGGGGGAAGTAATAGAGAAAAGACAATGGATGGAGAAACAGAAAAGAGAAATAATTAAATTAAATTGAAAGTCAATAAGTTATTGTTATGTTATAAAAATAATTTTTTATTTTGTTATTGTAATTATGTGTAACCGAATCCTTTTGTTTTTGTAAAGAACAAAATAAATATCTATTCTACAAATTGGTGGTGGTTTCTTTATTGTCACATTCGGATTCAGCTGTTGGTAGAGTTGTATATCAATTACAAGGTGGTAAATGAAACCCACTAGGCCTTTTTAAAAAAACTGAAACTTTACTTTCTTTACAGATCATAAACCCTTGACATTTGCACTTTATCAGAAGAACCGCGTCAGTTACGTCACTTAATTTTTTTAGCACAATTTATTACAAACATTCGACATGCAAGTGGACGCATTGCCTCGGCATTGTGACATCATCATCGATTGATTTTTTTTGCACTAGCAGAAGATCTAAAAGAATACGCAGAATTAAAATAATTCCTGGATAGCACTATCTTGTCGTTGAAACCAATTTTCTTTAAAATAATTCAAAACCAGTGTTTTCTGATGTTAACACTAGTTCATATTAGCCTTTCCGTATACTTAAGTTTGGTAAACACATTTTTGAAATAATTCTGAATTTACAACACCGAGGAGTTAAGCCAACCGTTTATTTTGGGTCACCCATTCCCATCGAAGTAGCATCCAAACGCGTCCAACGTTGCATAACTTTTATGATTGGACAAGAACTGATCTGGTCTTTGTTCCGCAAGGATTGTGGCAATGGGCTTGGGTTTTCATTTTTTGTCTGAAAGCTAAAGTTGTAATTTATACAAAATGCCTGATTAATTTATCTCCAACGCTAAAGAATAAAAAAAAGGAATCTTAAAATACTTCAAAAACTACACTGAAACTGGTTCAGGTCGGAGAGTCCGTTTTCATTTCATGTTGTTTTACTTATGAATCAAAATTTAAAATCAAATTGAAATTATATTTGCAAAGATTTTTAACTATTTATGCTGTTTTTTGGTTTCCAGGTTTTTATATATTTATATATTTTGTGATTATTGTTGATTATTAGCGTCGATTATTATTGATTCGTTAATTATTATTGTTGATTTAAAAAAATAACGTTTTTTAACATATGCAATAATTTGCGTTTTAACGGTGGTAGTAGGAAAAATAACATAATTGTTATTTGTATCACCAGCCCAGAAATAATACAGGCTGTTTCATTAAGCGGATATATCTCGAAAACTATTGGGTATAGAAATTCGGGAAAAAATTGTTATTGCTAAAACGACGAGGAGAACATCCTGGAAATGATTTTCGAATTTCACCCAAGGTATTGTTCATTTTTTAGATAGGGGTCTCCAATTTTTTTATATAATGAGACTTACCGACATGAGATGCAAAACAAACGGACAGATTTTTCTTTAATCAGGTCGAATTGATATACTAATGGAATGCCATTACTTTTTAATAGAATTTGATGTTGTCCAACAATAGAGAATGTTTCAAAACACATACATTAGGAAACACATGTATTATTCAAGCAAATATTAAATAAAAAAAAATGGATTCAACATGTGAATAATAAAATCTAAAACAAATTTTAAATATGCAGATAGAAAATAGCAGTTTCTTATATGAAGTTAACTACATAAATTTTGATAATTAGTTTTGATTCAAATTTAGAGTAGGATACATAAAATAGTTAATTGATTATTTAAATAATTTGCTCAAACTTGAAAGATATTGTTGTTCAATATAAAATGTGATAGGTGTATAAATATTTAAAAAAAAAAAAAATTTTTAATGCTTAATTAGAGCAATTCTTGGTTTTAGGTCTTTTTAAGAAGAAAACTTCAAATAAACGTATGTTCTAAAATGTCTTAACTTTTGAGGTACAGGGACGTAAAGTTTTTGGGGAGCAATGCCACTAATAGAACTTAGATTTGGCTGGTTTATCTTTTCCTTTGTTTTTCAGTACTTACTTTTATTAGCAATTTAAATTTAAATTACCTACATGAATGTAAGTACAAAAAAAAAAGTAAAAATAATTGGCTCAAAATCTGAGGACAAGTGGTATTTGTTAAGACAATTCCAAAATTAAGTATCTTATAAAAAGTGCAGAAAACCGTAATAATTTTATATGTAAGAAAGTACGAAACTATACCTCCTTCTCCAGAAAAAAATTTCAATTTCACTTAACATTTTAGCTTTGCCAATATACCTACCTTATTGTTGTATGTTAATTGTCAAATATGTAGTTGACAGATATAATTTTCAAACTGAACAGATGTTTTCTGCATAGCTTACATATGGATTCACCATGGTAACGCAATTTATCTGATTTTTTTACCCACTTGCAATTCTGTTCCTTTTTATTTATCCGTCAGCAAACTACGATTTTTGTATAAACAATAGTTATTTACATTAGAGTGTGAAAAGTAGGATTTTACGGCGCAAAGCTTTGTTTGGAGCTCCGTAAAATCACTTTACAAACGAAATTTGTATAATATTTTTTGGTCGACAATCATCATCAAAAAGTAAAAAAAGAACAAAATTATTTTTATTGATTTTAAGAAGGACTGGCTGTTTAAATATTTTGACATACAACACCTAATATGTGTCAGTTCATTTGTTTAACTGACGTTTAGATGGCGCTATCAATATCTTCATCAATAAAAAATTAAATGCTTCTTTAATTCTGTAGCATTATCGTGTCAAGTATGGTGTAAAGTAAATTTTTTTGAAAATCAGTTTATTGGGTTTTATACTTAGTATAATTTGAAAAAGCAAATAAATCAGCCACTACTTTACCGCATAGTAGCCTGTACTTATCGCATTGTGTGGAAAATCAAGTTTCAAGAATGAACAACTAAAATGTATTAAAAATTAAGAGGCCAAATATGGTACTCGTATTTACATATGAGTGGAATTGTCTAAAATAAATGATCTATTATTAATATCTGTAATACCATTCTAGATATTTTAATACAAAATTTGTCGTATACGTTCTATGTATTAAAGGAATTTTAATGTACCACATTTTTTTTATCTTCACCAGTGGCGTTGGTACGTAATATGACCTGCCGATCGTTTGGCCATTATAATGGTACGTCACTAATATCTTTTAAAATAAAAAATTATTCTTAAGAAATCTCCCATTACTTCTAAGCAAATTTGGTCCCTTAATTTTTT